>BJBW01003291.1:0-38418 GCA_004320125.1 Scolopax mira
CCCCTCGTCCAGGTCACTGATGAATATGTTGAACAGGATATGTTTGTCTCTACTCCTGTTGTACTTAAAGGCATTGACACTGACACTGGTAGCCCCCTGCTCTGCATTCTTTGATGGGAGCAGGTCCTGTTCAAATGAGCAAGTGCTAATGGGATGGTAGCACATGGTCTAATGGGAGTAGAAGGTAATAAAATCAAGAGTTTTCCACAAATCCCTCTGTCTTTCCATAGGATATTTATATGAAGTATTTCAGACTGATCTCACACCAACTGTGGTCTGAGCTGACATGACATGAGCCATAGTCTTCTAAAGATGACAAGCCTGTTCAAGACCTTTGTTGACTTGGTTATGAGAGCAAGATGGTCATACTGGATGAGGGGAGGATGTTTCTTGCAACAAGGGAAGTGAGGCAGGGTGACACTAACAGCAGACTGCTATATAGTACCTTAACCTCCTTAAGTCTTTTTCAGAATCACACCTCTCCTTGCTCTGTTGTGTTGTAAATTTCCTCATTAACCCTTCTGCCTGTATTTTATGGACAGAAATTTATCCCTATTTGATCTATGGGTTTTGATTAACTTTATAGTTTTATATTATATATTAATATATTAATATTATCTATTATATTATATATATATTTTTTAGACCAGGTACCACACTTCGGGAAACTAAGGGTGTTTTTGTTGCCTGACTTTGAAGTTCAAAAGGCAGATGTCTCTCAGCTGTTTGTCTTTGGTTCATTTTGGTCCATAGTCAGTGAAGAAAGAGGAATTTTGAATAATCAGATTTAAGGTTAGAGGAATTGTCCTTTGTAGTGCTTTGTAGTGGAAGTGTCCAGTGCAGTGAGTAGGGTGATCAGCCAGGGGTGACTTTTATATTTGAGACCTGTAAAGTCGAGCATCTACATCCTAAGCTCAGTTTCATGGACAGGAAAGAGCAGTGGATTCCCCCAGAAGTTTCTCAGGACATCAAGGCTTGGTGCCTAGCAGCAGGCAGTGTGTACACCTCCTGTTTGATGGTACTGATGCTAAAGTGGCTCCTCTGGGCGTTAAATCACTGCCTAGTGCAGCATCTCTGACAACTTCAGCAAGCATTGATCATGGCTGGATGCCTGATTTGGAGCCTGGTGCGATGAACTTTCGTTTGACTTTCTGTTGGATGGTTGGATTTTATGGTGAGCCCTGTTACATAAATAATAGCCTCTCTGCCTGTGACATTATCAGCCTGATAATGCAGCTGCAGCAGTCTTTTCTCACAGTAGGTGGAAGTCATTGGCCAGAGCAGACCCGTAGGCATCACTTGCAACTTTCTAGACAAAAGAAAGCGCCTTTCTTACCATGGCATTTGTCTTGGTAGGTGGGAAAGCACTTGTAGCTGGGCATGGGAAAAGGAATAACAATCTTTTGTCATAAAACTTCGCTATAACCATGCTTGTTTGTGCTCTGTGGCAAAAAATCATCAACAACATTAATTTATTGTGCCTTCATGAACAATCCTTCATTCACAGCCCTCCCACACCCAGACATTCACACATAACCAAGGTTCATAGCTGAAGATACTCGCTGACGCAGAATTCATCAACGGCTCCTTTCAGCAGTGAGCCTTTCTGATGATGGATTTTTTTACTCTGCTCTCCAGCTGACCCAGTGCCTCTGCTATCCCAGAGTCTAGCCCAGAATCTCTTGGTTTTCTACTCTCCCTTCTGTTTAAACATTCCTATTTCTTGAAGTTAAGGCTTGTTGAAATTTCAGGAGGAAAGAGTTTCTGCCAAAAAATACAGTTTTGTCAAACCTAATTTTTGGCAAGAGAATATCAGCTATATGTACATGCACACACAAAACTTCGCCGGTAGAGAAATTCAAAAGGAAAAAATTGTTTTGAGTGATGATTTCAAAACAAGATGAAATGTTGTGTTATGGTACAACCTAAACTGTCATTTGTTTTTCTTTTCAATAAAAAAGCCCCACATTTCAAAAGAAAACATAATTTTGTTTTGAAACATCAACCTCGGATAATTATCTTTTTGGATTTTCTTGGAACTGCTCATACAAGTGAATTTTTTTAAAGTCTACCTTTGGGATTTTTCTTTTCTAAATTCCACCTTCTTTTTTTTTTGAGGAAAAAAAATAGCTTTTGGACTTGCTCTACTTCCAGTTTTTAGACCTGGTCTCAGGATCTGTTTGTATAGAGTTGCTCTATATTTGTATAGGGCTGCTCTGTTCTATACAGTATTTCCCCCAATCTTCTACTCAATTAATGTGATTAATGGTTATGAGGGGAATAATTTATTTTACACTCACCTAAAAAGGGTAAGTTAGATTATTTTGTTCTACTTATGCAGAAGACTGACACAGAAAAAATCCAGCAAATCTGTGTCCCTTGACCACAAGAGATGGAGATTTATTATCTGCTCAAACGCTCTCCATTTTTGCAAAGTGCAGGGGGAGGATCTGTCTGTGTGGAAGGACCATTTTCAAGACCAGATCTTTATGAGGCTGATCTTCAAAACTGCTTTCCCACCTCTCCACATTTCTGATCTAATTCCCAGCACTGCTTGCTCCAGCACCGTTTTAAGAGCCTTGCTGGTCTGCAGGGCTACTCCTGCTCCGTCCTCTAGACAACAACTGTTACCCTTTGCCATCAGCCTGAAAGCCCTTTGAGGCTGTTGGTTTCACAGGGGAGTTGAGACAATTGTTGTGTGCTCTTTCATGATAAACAAAACCTCCAGTTGTAGGTAGAAAACCAGCAAGGCTCTTGTGTTCTTTTGACCTTTCTCCCAAAATAACTAATATCTGCCAGCTGTTGAGCCTATTTAACTCTGTGCCACTGTTTTATATACTCAGTCTTCTTTTCCTGGCTGGAAAACAAAAAACTGGAGAGACCTAGTGATCCCCCTGTTAAATTCCAGCAAGACACTGTATTGCAACAGTCTTCCACTGCAAGGTATGTGAGGCTAATGCCCAAAATAATAGCTCTCAAGCCATGATGAGAATCGTAAAGAAAGCACTTACCACTCTTAAGCCAAAATCAATAGCAAATTTTTTTTCCTTAGCTCAAAAGGACAAAACTATTTGTTTCACCATCGCACTGGCAGGCCATTCCTCGAGATGAGCTGCTTCTATCAAAGGCAGCAGCCCCTGCAGAAACAGAATTAACTTAACTTCACTAGCCTCTAATCATAGAAGGATTAGGTAACTCTATCTGTTAAAACTGGATAAACAGTTTCAACTCCCCACCATGGTAAGTGAGGCTGTTTTAAATTTAGAAACCTTTCATAGCCTTGGGTAGTGTCTTTCATGTGACCTTGGCAGCAGCAAAGTCCATCTTGAGACCTTGCCCAAGTTTTAATTCTTCTTCATGGGATGACGCTGTTTTTGCTGAGCAGCTGGACTTTTTAACCATGTGTTATGTCTCTACTAATGTAAAAAACTATCTGTAAAGTCATCTGGGTTGTACCTTTGCCTGTTACTCCTCTGAATCATGGCTGTCTCATGCACAAAGGTACTTTCCCTTATTATTGCCAAGATTTTCTCTAGGACATTATTTCAGCTGTGACTGTTGCAATTACAGTGGTTATGCCCGAGTCAAAACACTATCTGAAGCTCCAACACAAATCCACAGAATATTTTTTTCTCTGCTCTACTGAGATCCCATCCAGAGGACTGAGTCCAGCTCTGGAGTCCTCAACACAGGAAGGGCATGGACCTATCTGGAGCAGGTTCCAAAGAGTCTTCAAAGATGCTCCAAGGGCTGGAGCCCCTCTGTTGTGAGAACAGGCTGAGAGAGTTGGGGTTGTTCAGCCTGGAGAAGAGAACTCCCCATGGAGACCTTATAGCAGCCTTCCAATCCCTAAAGGGTGTACAAAACAGATGGGCAGGGACTCTTGATCAGTAAGTGGAGTCATAGGACCAAGGTGAATTGTTATAAACTGAAAGATTTATGATATTTTTGGGGGTGGGATGGAAGTGGAAAGAAAAAGGTAGTGAAGATAGGGGACATGCTAGAAATGAGATTGGAAAGCAGCATGGAAAACATAGCTGGAAGCTGATTTTGGTGAACTGAAGCCTTAATGGGCTACCTTGTAGGGCAACATACCTTTTTTCATGAGCACAAAGAACACTACAGAGTCTATTTCTTTGACCTGAAATGGCTGCTGTTCAACCCCCCCTGAAGTCGAAAACTGGCATGTTTTACTAAGGTGCCTGTACATTTGTTCATTCTGACTCCATAATCCTCTTTTATTTTTTTTTCTTTTTTTCTGCACTTTGCCCTCATCTAACACTGCTTTGATTTCTTGTTTGTTCCCCAAATTCTTGTTCCTGTTTCAACAAGAATCTCCCTCTGCACAACTCATGCCAACTTAATATTTTCCACATCTTCTCAAATACCTCTCTTCACCATGCCTTCTCAAGAAATGTTTAATTACCTTGAAGATATTGCTGATATATCAGTTCTCAGTATATATACCAGGTCCCTGATATATATATCTGATATATGTAACAGGTCCCAATATTTTGGGTGTTGTGCGAAAGTGTCTAAAAAATGGCTTTTTCTGAGGACTTTACGATGCAGAAAAATAAGATAAATAAAGGATAAGAGGAAGCAATGTTATTACATTCCTGGTGGAGATAAGGAGCTAAGATACTTCCTGATTCAGGAAACAGCTTATACCTCAGGAAGTGGGTGAACTTGTTTAAGTTCTGTTAGAGTCAGTGGACTCTGAGCATGTGTGTGAAACTTGTTTAACTGCTTCCTAGACCAGCAGCTCAGTGAATTATCTGAGGTAACACAAGGGGTACACAGTTTAGTTGGGAACTCAGCCCATATTTCCAGTGACCTTGTCAAGTTTCTCCAAGACCACTTTTGAAGTATCTTTTCTCTTCCCCTTCCTTGTATTTTAACAAACTTGGTAAACTATTACACCTCTAGGTGTAAGGACACCCTTAAACATTCCTGTATTATTCTTGCTGGTTTTATTTAAAAAAAAAAAAAAAGTATTTGAGATTAAAAAGGAAGGAAAAAGTCAAGAATAACATCTGCAATCATGAAAACTGCAAGGATTTCCATAGTAAAAAAAAATTTATGACTCAGACAATGGGTTTCACTTTAAAAATATAAATTATAATCCCACTAGGGATCATTTTTACAGTGCAAACCTACACTTTGACAGTGCCGTGGGTTTTTATTAAGGAGTTTATAAAAGAAAATCTTAAATAAATACAGCTGGTGCAAGCTACAAGTAGGACTGGATTGTAGATGACAAAATTACTCAGATAGATAGATCCTGTCAAAGGTCTCCTCTAGACAGTTTGTAGTCATGATAACAGGGGTATGGTACACAAGAATTTCTTTCAAGAAACCAGAAATAGTGGCTAGATGTGGACATAGTCTAAAATTTTCAAGGGTAGTAAAATATGCAGATGACACCAAGCTGAGTGGTACGGTTGACAGGATGGGGAGGGGCAGGATGCCATCCAGAGGGGCCTGAACAAGCTCTAGAAATGGGCCTGTGTGACCCCATGAGGTTCAACAAGGCCAAGTGCAAGGTCTTGCATCTGGGTGGGGACAACCCCCAGTATCAATACAGTCTGAGGGATGAAGGGATGGAGAGCAGCCCTGCGGGGAAGGACTTGGAGGTATTGTTGGATGAAAAGCTGTGCACAAGCCAGCAAGGTGTGCTTGGAGCCCAGAAAGCCCCCTGCACCCTGGGCTGCATCCCCAGCAGCGTGGCCAGCAGGGTGAGGGGGGGATTCTGCCTCTCTGTTCCGCTCTGGGGAGACTCCCCTGCAGGGCTGCCTCCAGCTCTGGGGCCACCAATAGCAGAAGGACATGGATTTGTTGGAGAGGGCCAGAGGAGGCCATGGAGATGCTGTGAGGGCTGGAACCCCTCTGCTATGAAGACAGTCTAAGAGAGTTGGGGGGTTCAGACTGGAGAAGAGAAGGCTCCGGGGAGACCTTATTGCAGCCTTTCGATACTAAAAAGGGGCTTATAAGAAAGACAGGGACAGACTTTTGTGCAGGACCTGTTGTGATGGGACAAGTTTTTAAACTAAAAGAGGGGAGGCTTAGACTAGATTAGAGGAAGAATTTTTTTACTCTGGGTGGTGAGGGTGGTGAGACCCTGGCCCAGATTGCCCTGAGAAGTGGGAGATGCCCCATACCTGGAAACATTCCAGGTCAGGCTGGACTGGGCTCTCAGCAGCCTGATCTAGTTGGAGATGTCCCTGCCCATGGCAGGGGGTTGCACTAGATGGCCTTCCAACGCAAACTATTCTATGATTCTTTCTTTCTATGAACATTATGTGACAGGATTTATTACAGACGGATGCTAATGCATGTATAGCGTTATGAATTGTGGGTTGCAAATAGGTTTCAAACATGTACTTCAGGGCTATGCAGCATATTTTTAACCTTTTTTTTTTGTTTTTGTCAGTGATTTTTGGCATGACCCTTGCTTTCTGCAGAAAAAATGGTATTTTCCTTCCAAACCATATGAAGTACCCTAGAAATGTTGAAACTACAACTTGCTTTCATGGTGTTTTCTTATAGTCTTGTTTTCCTCTGTCACCTACTATTTCACACCACAGCTTGGCCAGAGACTGTCCTGATACAGATTTCACCATGAAGGGAGCAAAATGGAATGGGGAAGATATACATAAACCACATATCCTGGACTTTCCAAGAGAATTGGAACAGGACAAAACAAAACTCTCTGTTATAGCTTGTTTTTTTTCATTTGTTTTGTTTTTCTATCTGCAATGTCTTTGAGTTTACCATTTTCCTGAAAGGTCCTGTATTTGCTACAAAAAGAGTGCAACAAGAGACTGCATCTCGTTGGACATCCCTATCTGAATTAGCCCTTTTCTTCAAGTTTTTGGCTGCTTTGAGGCTAATTTGCATCAATACCATTTCTTTTTGCAGTCACCTTTTCAGCCTGACTAGCTAAATTATTATTCTCTCTTGCAAGTTGAACATTCATGAGTGTCTTTTTGTCTTCATGCTATTGTTGTTTTAATAGAAGCCCTTTTTTAATAATGAGCAAATGCACGAACTATTCTAGAAAATAATGGAAAATATTGCACATGGTGAAACAAAATGTTGGATTCATTACTCAGGTTCTCACACCTTATTCTCAAACTCATGCTCACTGGTGAACAGAAACAATGGGTCGGGAAAAGCTGTGTGTCAAGATAAAAATGTCCATTTAAAGTTTGAATTACAGACACTAAATTGTTAAAATGAGTTTCCCAGAAACCTCATAAAGTCTTCCACATGCAGAAATTACTTAGGTATTGAATGAGAGAATAGCAAGAGTTGGAAAAGTGTTAGTTTCCCTTAAAAGCATAAAAAAAGCAAAAATTGACATAATTATTTTCAAAAGCGTACTTTCTCAGTGCTACCCTTCTCCTGTTAAAACTTTGCCCTTCTCTAGTGCCTGCAATGGAAAGATCTGAAAATATTTTCCAACAGTCACCCCAGAGTACCTGTCTGCAGAGATAAAATCATGCCTGAGACACAGCTCTTGTATCTGTCCTGAGTTAAGTAAAGCTTTTTTTCCCATCCTGCTGCTCTAGATCAGCTGAGTTTAGAGTTGGTGTGGATACTCCAGCACTGGAGACTACACGCAGTGTGAAATCCTCACCAGGCTTCAGTGGTTTGCAGAACAAGCCTTCATTATTTCTTTTCACCCAGCCTTTTTGCCAGAGGGATGCGAGAATCCAGGAGCCAGTTCTCCATTTTCTTGTGTGACCCCATACCACATGCACGCTTCCTTGGCCAGTATTCCATCAACACCAGTGCATTTGAAAGAGGGGGTCCCTGTAAAATGCTTCTCTGAGGTACAGGTGCAAGCGGAATCTATACCTACAGAAATAATCACCCATTAAGCATCCACCATCTACAGTGTGGTGAAACCTCCCACCCCAGTGAAATGACGTGCTGCCCTTGCCCGAAGGTTCAGCATTCATACTTTACTGATAAATTATTTATTACCATGCTCCTATCCCCCACCCTGTGCTGTTGTATTATATTTCATACCATGCTTGCCGTAAGCCATATGAGGGTTTCAGTGTGTGTGTGTGTGTGTGTGTGTGTCAAGGCTTAGAGAGGAGCACTGAATTTTCTAATACTAAAGGGCCCATTTCATGTTATTTATGACCTCACTAGTGTCGAAACAGAGACCTATAAATCGTAAACATAGCTGCACTAATTCTAGCAACAGCAAGTTTTAGTCACATGTAATTAAAACATCCCAAAGTCTTTCAGCTGTATTTCCAAATGACACCACTGGGACAGGGGAAATGGGAAATGGAGGAATCAGCAGTATTTCAAAGCCATGGCCATTGTTAGCTTTTGGGGCTCTGTACAGCCCTGGCAGTGCTGCCAAGTCTGCAGGTTTCTTGATGTTGTTTTCTATTATGTATTTTAATGGCAGTGTCATTGATTTCCACAAAGTGAAGGGACATTTGTTTTGCCAGGATGCCATCACGAGCTTCAGGAGATTAATCTGATGTCCACATTGAACAATGAAAGAACAAATTTTGTGATGGTGTCTCTGTCATGGATTAGATGCACTGAAGAGGAGGAAATATTCTTTTTTCCTCACTTCTATCCCCAAAAGTGAGCTAATATTGGGGCCTGAGTTTTCAATGAGATTTGAGAAAGCTTGGGGTCTTTTGCTTTTATTGTGATCTCTTATAGGATCTTAAGATGAGCTGTTTTCTTATAGTCAGGGCAACAGGGCACGGGGGACGCAATGTGAAGACAGCACATTTTCAAATTCACTTAAGGGATTCGTTGTCCCCAGCACAAGATTAACCTGTGAAATTCAAGCTATTGTTTCTGCCAATAGGTTGGAAGGACCCACCAAAGCATACAACATGGCTCACTGCCAGCAAGTAGCCCATTGCCATCTGAAAAATAAACTGAAGCCAAGAATGATGGCGATGGGTCACTGTGTGCAGTGTGTTATTTGCTCTGCCCAGCAGACAGCAGGAGTTTGAGGTTTACATGTGTGGTGGGAACCTTTTCAGCTGGATGGAAGGGGTTGCTCTCAATTTGGACACAAACCCCATGGATTCAAAGCAATTGTGCAGCCCAGGACAGCCTGGATGAGGATCTGGGACATTTTATCTTTCAGAGAGGATGTAAAGCTTCCACACAGCAGGACACAAGGCAGCCCACAACTACCTGGGACTGTAAAACCTCCCCTGTGGGCAGACAACTACATCCCAGCCCACTGCAGATCCTTTGAAGCGCCTCTTAACAACTGTTTCCAGAAACCAAGAGCTGGCTTGACGGACCATTAGATTGATCCAGTGTGACAACTCCTGCGCTCTTTTCCAGCCTGGATCCTCCGGCAAGTGATGGTGTTGGCTGTGGATCACAGGAGCAAGCACCCAGCCAAGCCACGCTGCTGCTGGCAAAACCTTGGAGCAAGCCCTGGAGCGGGAGCTGGTGTAGGCAAACAGAACCATGTGTCCAGCCCTGTGCAGATCCTACCTTTGCCAACCTACCTGTCATGTTTTTTTCTGAGTTCTGATGCTCAGTTTTCATCAAACTTTCTGCTGTTGCCTAATTTTAGTGAGTGTAGCCAGGGGAGTAAGTTAAGGAAACAAAATATTAATAATGACAGGGAGGATGAAGGGAAAACATTATTTTTGTGGCCAAAGTCCCAGGCATGCTGATTTCCATGCTGACTTTTTTCCTACTCTCCTTCTTGTTCATTATAGTGTCCTCTTCCTCAACCATTTTCAGTCCTTCTTATCAGCAGATAACCTCCTCTTTAAGGAGGTTAAAGTAAATGCAGAGCTAATCATTGTGTAGTTAGACTGAATTCGTTCTCTAAATTCAACTTTGGTGGTGGAAAGGCAGGTGTTATTTTGCTATATAATGACTATCCTATAGCACAGTCCTAATGGATCAGATCAATGGCCCACCAAAAGGTTTGCAGACCAGACAGGATCTTCTGTTCCAGGAGATGGTGCTGGGAAAAATTAAGCCAGGTTGCTCTGTTGAGGCGAGCATCCCATAGCATGAGCTGAGGAGTAGGGAGTGTACAAACACATGATGTATTCAGTAAGGATAGGGGGACACAAGGAAGAGTAAGGACCCCAGTAACACCTGACAAAGGAAAAAAAGAGATAGTTCAGATAGAACCTTGGAAGCTCTTGTGTTGATAACAATTTGGATATTTGAGGAGAAAGGAGGTTTTGTTATTTAAAGTAATGAGAAGATGTATCATTTGGGATAAGGAGCCTGGTCAAAGTTAGAAGAGGTGCAAAGGGGTTCCTATATTGTTGTTCTTTTATAGTCTTGTGATTAATAATGCTACCTGAGCTTCTGTGCCTCTAAATCCTCTTGGAAAATTTTTTAGGAATTGGTCTTTGTGTATGAGGTGATGTTGAAATGTCTGGATGAAATTGCATCGGACAAGAGCGGAGACGAAGAAGAAGATGTTCTAAATTTTACTCAGTGGCTGTAGCTTGGGTGGCGTCAAATATTCTATGAGGCCCTATGGGGGATAGAACATTTTTCTAAGTTCCTACAGAACTGAAATTTTCCTCAAGTGTGCCTGGTATCATAGTGCCATCCCCTTTGGCTGGGCTGAATGATTACATCAGTGTGTTTCACCTATATTACTTTTCTATTGAATGCAGTGGCCTCAGCTCCAGTTTCTGTCTCCAGTTAGGGAATGATGCTTTTTTTCTGTGTATGAGGTCTCTGAGTTTGTTATCTATCACAAATTTATCTGGAAATTTTGGGGTCATCCTGTCTTAGATCATTAATGTCACGAGACAAATCACAGCTCCTTTACAACTCAATTTTCTTTGCTTCTCTGTGTATTCAAGCGTCTGTTTGCAGAAGTGCTGTCAAGGTCATCTCAGTAGTCATCATTTTGTGCTTTGGTATTGATACTGGTGAAGCATCACAGTTACATTTCTCACTTTGAAGCCCATCAAAATACAGTGCCAGCTTACAAAAACTGGTGAGAACAATTTGAGATCCAAAGAGTAGGATTTTTGTGGCCTCAGTTCAGTCATGTAAAATATAGGTTATTTAATATTTGCTAAGTGTCTTGACTCCTATCACAGGTAAAAGAAGAATATCTTCTGGTATTATTTGTCTTGCACACACACAAGTGTCCCTCATCCTCTGCATGATTCTCTGGACAGTATTTCTCCAAACCTACTACAAGAACATCTCAAGTAATTTAGACTAATCCCCAGCTTTTCAATAGTTAAAATTAGCATAGCATTAAAATTTGTGGATGCAGGAAGTATTTCTGTTCTGTTTGTAAGGTACAATGGACAATCAGATCACAATCTATACGTTGGAATCTTTTTCACATCAGTTCACCTTTTAAGAGTCTTTACATTTTAATTTTAATTTTAATTACTAAATTACTGACTTTTCTCAGAGGGAAATTAGAAACTTACTTGCTTCTTGACTACCCACCTTGATAGAAGGTAAAAAATTAGTTTCATAAGACATATAAAGTTTCAGAATTTTTTGGCAATCCTACAAAAGGATGAATTGGACAGATTCTAAACTTTTCATAACAGTACTGGCTGTAAAAAAGAGCTCAGAGTAGCTAACATTTCCTTAACCCTGAAGTCTGGGAATCTATTTGATGTGCTAGTTGAGGTAGACTTTTTCCTAAATAGAAATATCGGTGCTGAAGCTGTCATTCAGCAGATCCATTTTCCACACACAAGCACCAAAAAAAGGAAAACCAACCGTCCAACCAAATAAATGCAAGACCTCTACCCACCAAACCCAAATACAGTAGTGAAAAAATAATCACTAACTCCATTTTGTGACTTCAGCTGTTTTTTGGTGGTAACTGTTGAAGAGTTGGAACCTGATTTTTCCAGTTCTGCAGAAGTGAATTTGAGACCTTGATTCACATAGCTGTTTGTCCACAAATTTTTGGCAGATTTTGCCACAAAACAAGAGGTAGAGCAGGAGGGGGGAAGCACAGAGGCAGAATTCAGATTTGAGCCTGAAACTACCTTTATAATTTAAGACTTGTAGTCTTGGATTTCGCTGCCTATCATTTGGATACAGAATTAATACTGACGTTAAGCAAACCTTTATTCACATACCTACAATTAATTACTGATTGTAAGATTTTTCTTGTTTTCCTTTGTTGAATAAGTGTGTGTCTCACTCCAGGACACATTGCTCCTGAAGAGGTGTTGATGGGAATGCCTTGGTGCTCCATCTCTCAGTGTCCTTGCTCTAAGGCTTGGAATTTAGGGTGCCACATGACTGCTGCAGAATGCTTGGCTTCCCCCTCCTCCACTCCTTGTACTTCATCAATCAATATTTTTAGTTGCTAAATTTTGCAGAGACAGCTTTTTCAATTAAAAAAGTGACAAACTCTGCAAAATGAATTCCAGCATTTGGAGAACACCAGCATCCATCTCCAGTATACATGTTCACTGACTGTACTGACTTTGCAGGATGGATGCTTTGGCTTACCTATCTCCAAAAGAAATAAAAAAACCAAAACACCAACGAAGAACATTCCCATCTAATGATGTTTTGGAAACATCAACACACATCAACAACAAAGTTTAGATGTGTTTGAATCTATTCCTGTGTCCTATGCAGGCCAGCATCAGTGGACTTGAATCTCTGTTGGGGTGTGGTGGTAGGACAGTTAAGAGACTTTGCTATGGATGCAGAATTTTTATTGAAGGCTGACAATACATTTATAATCTGGCACGTGGTTAGGGTTGTCCAGGCATGATGTATGTCTACCACTTTTTGCAAAATCCCATGTACTTTATGCATACTTATTTAATGTCTAGGAATCAGACAGACCATCAGTTTTGGTCCTTCTTTAACATTAAACAAAATGGCCAGTATTGACCTTAATGTAAGGAACCTGAACTACCAATGCCCAAAGGGTAGACATGATAAATGAAATCTGAGATGCAAATACATGGCCTTATTTCCAGGTACTATTTTAAATGCTAATGAAAAGTGCACTGAAAATTTGGGTTATTTAGGTTTCTGCTTAATATGGATTTATCTTTCATTTTGGTTTTCTCTTTGGTATCTGCATGAACTCATAGAATCTCAGGCAACTAAACACAGTGGCAAATCAGAATTATAATACTTTGGCCATTTTTTATTATTATTTTAAATTATAATTTTTATTGTTGTTATTTTAATTATTTTTAAATCCACTGTAGTGGGTTTAAGAATATCAGCCATTTACCTAGGAAAAGGTTACAAGAGGCCTGTTCTGGAGGAGCTGCCTGGTAGATTAATAGTTGATCTGTTTAAAGTCACCTGACCAGGAGCTGAAGTTAGACAAATTTAGGCTAGGAAGAAAAAAACCTCAAATTTGTAGCCATGAAGACAGTAACAGCTTACATGAGACTGCAGTGGCTTGTCCACACATAAAATCACTTAGGTTTAGAAGGAGGTATAACTCTATATCTATTACTTTTCATTGGTAATGAATGTGATATTGTCTAGCTGCATCGGTGGAATGAGCTGTAGGAATGTACTCCCAGAGGAGGCACAGACTGAGAATCAAGCACCACAGAGGTATTATTACTGAGGGGGTTCACACAACACAGTCAAAATTCCAAGCTAATTATTCCAGAAGTATGCATGAGTTTTGGACATCTTTTAGAAAGCTGGAGATAAGACAGCTTTTTGAGAGTCCCAATCAAGACCTTGGGCTCCTGCAGCTAGCTCAGATGATCCCATCACAGGAGAATTCTTGAGGGCATTCTGGTCAGCCAAAAGACCACAGCATTTTGAAAATCTGAAAGTGCTGGGACATTTTGCTGCCTCGCCCAAAGTCCACCGTATCTACCGTGTTTCCCTTTGCTATGGGGTTTGCTTGCAGTGATAAGTTGGCTTTAAGATTTGTGTTTTGAGACACTACAAAGAGGTCAACACAGGGCATGTGGGCACTCGATTTCAGAGTAGGGCATCAGAGTTAGATGCTCCAAGAGAAATGGTTGGGATTTAATGCAAGGCAAGGAGGGAAAGAAAACAACCTACTCAATTCAGCTCAACTCCACTGAACTCCACTGAACTCAGCTCAACTCAACTCAACTCAATTCAACTCAACTCCCCTATGAAACTGAGCTCCATTCTTCCCCAGCTGGGAGTCTCTGATACTGGTAACAGATGCTGATGTGGTGGTTCTAGCTGGAAGAACTCAGTACATTTAGAAAACTATCTACACAAAATTGCTTTAAGAAAGTGAACAGGTGACCTAGAGGGCAGCTCACACTCCTGATGACTTATCAGGCTCTGGGAAGCAATTAACAATTACTTTCTCCAGGCTAATTCCCAGCACTGTCAGATTTTCAAAATAATTCCTGGTGCTTCAAGAAATCAGTGATAAGGCAGAGAAAGGTCTGTCAGCAGGGAACATGCTAAAACAGGCACGTGCTGCTCTTGATAGAGTTTCTTGGAAAGGAAAACTGTTGTTATTTAGCAATAAACCTGTAATGCTAGCAGGATTTCTGTAGCTTTAGGTGTGGGTGTTCTGTGTGGGCAAACTTTGGGAGTTTTAACTTCTCTCAAAAATGAATGCTGTGGTCTGTTGGCTGTCCAGAATGCCCTCAACAATGTTCCAGTGATGGGGTCATCTGAGCTAGCTGCAGGAGCCCAAGGAAACTGCTCCCTTTCTGCAGTATACAGAAGGGTTGGAGTGCCCTTAGGATAGAGAATAGAACAGAATAGGTTTTAATGAGTATTAAGAGGACTCATTATTGAGATAAATGCACCTTGGCAGATCCTATGAGTCTCTCTATTTTTTTTTCACAGACAAAGGAAAACAGGCTGAGCTGCCAAAGTCTTGGCTTTAACTAAACAGTCAGGAGAGGGATCAGACTGCAGTAGTCTGATTGAGCAGACTACTGGGACACTGATGTCCCTCTTGCCTCCTGTGGAATGTTTCAGTTTTGAAATGCTGCTGGAATAAATGCACGTGATTGGGTAGAAGTTGGCTGGTCAGACAAGTCCTATATGTTATGCTATATACATCTGATGAATGTATGTCTGCTGACTTCTGGCTTGGATGGGAGCCTCACAGAGGAGCAGTGTTCTGCCCTGATGTGTCACTGTCACAGGTTCTGCTCAGCCAGCAGAGACCTGGGGCTGTGGTGAGGGGGAGACAGGCAGAAACTTAAGATTCCAAAGCAATAGATGGACAATGAGCTACTTAAGAAAATAGCTCTCCTGTCTACCCCTTAGGGTAACACCTAACACAGCTTTACATGATTCTGGGGTTTTATCTGAATAAAAAATTTTCTTGTTTCTCAGGAGCAAACTCTCCCTCATTCCAGCCGAGATAATGGCAATGCCTGGATTAGGTTAAGGGAAACTGTTTGTAGCAATAGATGATGATGACGGTGATAAATCTTAGTTTTGAAACTATATTTGTTTGGTGAGAGGACTCCAGATTTTCATTGCCTTACTCCCCAGAGAAGGCTGCCTGTTCCTCAGGGCTCTGCAATTCAAATGTGTCTTTGCCTGATTGGAAGATCTCCCCTCTCACAACCTGACATAACCTCACAGGAGCCTTGTCACAGAAAAAAATCTATTTCTTCAGGGGTCATAAATTGGGCTAATGTTTGAGTAAGTCCACAAAATATGCCAAGTAACACTAATAGAAGGAGACTTCTATTGCACTTTTCATCAGAGCAGCCTGATTTTCTGCAGAAAGGATGTGAATATCTTTTGAAAATCAGGCACCATTTAAGAGTTTCATGTTAAGCAGACAAGGAAGGAAACCATCAACACTATTAAAAGGCTTGGACTTAGAGAGTGTGGCTTACGCAACTGTTAGGAAGCACAAAGAGCTAGCCTCTTTTTCCCCTGAATACTGCCCTTCATTAAAGGATCAGATATTTCACATTCTGGAAACACTAGTGTTATGGTCTCCCAAGAGAAATAATTTCAGTGGTTAAGTAAGTATCAATATGTGTTAATATTTAGTGAACTCAAATAAGGTTTATTGTACAAAACACTTGCTATATATAGTTCTAGCATCCTGGTGAATGCAAACAAATACAAGGATCCTCAAGTTAAATCTGCATGAACCCAAGGTTTCCTCTGACACCATGGGACAACACTGACAACATTACCAATAGAAGAATTTGACCTATAAAACTGGGATTAAAGATGGAAATGTGGTCTGTTTGGCATTTGGAACCAAGAACTTTCAGCAGCTAGGGAGAGACCATTCTTTGTCTCTGAATTTAAAAAAGTATTCAGGAGAGGCTACATCTCTCCCAATACTATTTGAAGATTGGACACCTACAGAGTTATAAAGCTTGCACAGTAGAACACTAAAATTAAAGAATTCACCCATGTATCTCTCAGTTCCTATTGCAATCACTGGCCACTGGATCATGCACTGAAGGGATGTCAGAGACCAGTTCTGCTCTGCCAAAGCCTTTACATGTGGTCAGATGAATCCCACTCAGGACTGCATTGACTGAACCCAGAAAGCATCTGTTGACTGGGAGTGTGGACATCCAATGGTCACCCACCTACACAGCCCTAAATATCAGTGTCTTCGCCTTGTACCCAAGGGACTTGTCCAACCTTCCTGTGTGGAGAGAGAAACCTTCCTCCCATACAGGATGTTTCAAAGCTGCCTGCAAGACATCCAGAACTTCATATCTCCCTCTTGTGTTTTTAAAAGAAGACCAGATGCCTAATGTAGATTAGACGTCTAATTTCTAGAAGTGTTAAGATAGGTGAGTATGCCAAAATAAATCACTACAGCTCTGACCTGCACAGTCTGTCTCCGTTTATACATGATTCAACTGCAGCTGGAAAACTGCATTTGATTAATAGCCCTGTGTTGCCAGCAAGTTGTTGAGGAGCAGAATTGCTTCATTTTTAGTTGCTCTCCTCTGATCAGAAGGCTGGAGGCATGGGTTTATAGGGAGAATTAAAAGAATCATATCTATATGCATACAGTGGAAGAGGCAATTAAGAGGAGTTACAAAAAAGCCAAACTTCAAGAGATTGTTAACGCAGAAGGAGAACTGCAATTATTTGGTGTGATACCCAGGGTAAAGCTAGCAGCAAGAGGATTCAATTAAGCCAGAGAAAATGTGAAATTTGGGCAGACCTTACAGGAAAATTTTCTGAGAAAGAGACCTATGGGGGTATGGAATAATTTGAAATCCCTCAAAAGAAAGATTTTAAGCCAGGCAAAACAGAACATCAGCAAATATTCTGGTGATAACTCTCACAAGAGCAAGAAAATTGCCTGGATGGTCTAACTGGTTTCTTCTCTATCTAAATTCTTCAATTTTCAGTTCTGCTTCCTGATGCATGATGGTTTCTCCAGTGCAAGTCCCTTTAGTAATGACTAGTATTTTGTGGTTCATCTGTCTTTGGTGGATCAGATATTACTTTTCTGCAGCAAATGGCCACACAAACACACAAAAATCAACATTGCCCACAAAAGCACCTGCCTTGGCTGTCACTGCATGGTCACAGTAACATCCTGTCTAGACTTAGCATTGCCTCCAGACCAGCCCCAGTCCCAGCTGAGACTATATATAATGGTATAATGGTACCCTGAATTTATACAGATGGGACACTGAAGGAGATCTCTTTCCCCTTGTTTAAATTTTTTCTAGTGTCTGATCATGACAGAGCAAAAGCTGTTGACGTATTGTCCACTTATGGAGTGTTTGGCCCTTAAAAATCTGTTTGTACTGGGATGCTCAAGAGCGGCTGTGTCAGCAGGAAGTCTCTGTTGGAAAACTGGTAAAGAGATTCTCAGGGAATGAGAAAATCAAGCCAGAGAGATTCATCTGAAACAAATTCTCAACAATGATATTTTCTGTGCAGCAGTTGCAACATAAATGGGGGACTTTCTAGGATCCCCCAATATTTATAATTAAAGAGATCAAGTTCTGAGGGAGACCCAAAACTTTTTATAAATCTGGATCCATTTCAATAAATTCTTTTATCCAAAAAAGGCATAAGTTTTGAAAGCATTTCACACTGAAATGTTTTTCCACATGAAATGTTTCGGTTCAGGAAATGCCTAAGCAATTCATGTCAGTATTTTTTTAAGAAATATTTTGACTTTTGTTTCAAAACATATTTTAATTTAAAAATTGACTACAGTGAAAAGGGGAAAAAAGGTTAAACAAAAAAATCTATTAATACTCTCAGGACATAAGAAGAAGTTTATTTTTAGAGTGAACAAATTCCTTCAAGTTGACCCTAAATGAAGTTGGTTATTATGCTCTTTTTTGCCCAGCTGGAAATCCCGAACATATCTTCTAGTACACCTGCCCTGCATTTTCTCTTGGGTTTCTTCTAACCCACCAACTAGAAAAAAAAAAAATTAAAAAATTCTGTCTCTGCAGTGGAATGTATTGCAGGGAGCAGTTGTGTCCTAGTTGGGGATGACAGTGCATCTCTCTCTTACCTCTATGACTAACCTTCAGACACTCAAATTGCCTCCTAAAGTATCAAAGATGTATGGACAGGATATTTTGTACAAGCCAGACTGCAGTAGATGGGTGACAAATACAGCACTCTGTCTTTGATTTAGCAAAGGATATCTACTTCACATTAATGGAGACTGCATAGTTTTCCCATGAAGTTTCTATGCAGGCTTACTTCTCTAAGGGTTCTGGTTATATCTCAAATAATTTGTAACTTGAATATGCAAATTTTTGTTCAATCAGGGAGAATATAATATATTTGATGCCCATTTTCTTTCCCTTGACCAACCCTTTGACATTTCATGCCTTTTCAGACCAACACTAGAGTCTTAAAGCCAGATGAAAACTGCTGCTCAGCAGGTTCCTGATGGAGGGCACAGTCTCTGCATGAGCAACCACAAAGACAGCTTGGAGAACAGCCCAGGCTCGTTCACAGAGAACTCCTCTATCATGCACACAGAGAAAATCTGAGTTCTGAACCTCCTGCTCATGGACTATTAGATATTGGCCCCAGGCTGGGTCCCAATGAGCTCCAGATCTCAGGATGATTCCATAATTCACTTTCTTGCCCAACAGTCACCCAGCCCTTGCAGGGTTGTGTGTTCTAGGGGTGTGATGCTCACAAAAACTCTTGTGTGTCAGTCACCCAATAATAACACTTTCATGTGCTACGATCAGTCAGGATGTGACCCTGGGCATGGAGTTTCACATACACATGGGCACAAAAGGCACCGAGAAGCCTGTAAGCCACATCTGTCTGAGGATTCATATGGTCCTGGCCTCTGAAATTCAGTTACAAATGTCTGTAAGATGTGTGTAAGCCAAGGGCAAAGAAATCCTTTCAAGCTCAAGTTACATATGATCATTCCAAATCCTAATTTTATGGCACAACTTGTTCTCTCTTTACCGAGGCTGTTCTCACACCCAAGTGTCCAGACAAAATACATTTCAAGATGGTTGGAAAAAGGAAAAAAAAAAAAGGGAAAAAAAAAAGGAAATATAAAAGAACATGGCACTCAAATTTATCCACCAGTGGTGGGAAGTGGACATCATGCAAGGACTCTGTGCCGACGGGAGGCTTTCGCCATGTCTCAAATGAGGATGTGTAGGACACAAGAAGAAGAACAAGGCTGATCCCAGCCAGTCCTGGCAGTTTGTCAGAAGCAACCCATTTCACAAAATGAACCTTTTCTGCTGTGGTGCTGTGTGCTTTATAGGTCTGCTCCCTCCCACACCTGAGGGAGTGGAGCTTTCTCTCAGCTCATCGGTGCAACCGCATAAATTCCTATGCAGAATCTTTGAGGAGTCAAATTAGGCTCTTACTAAACACAGTGAGGGTTTGGGGTTTTTTTTCTGTCTTCCCCCCCACCTTATTTTTTTGTTTAATTATCTATGTTAGGCTCTGCTGAGGGAGCATGCAGAGTGGACTGCAGCTCTGTTCCATACACCAGGTGGCCTCAGTGGTATGTGCTTCAGTCCTGATGATCTCAAGGTGCAACTGCCTCTCCTGCTGATACCATTTTTGTTTACCGTGGTCTGAGCATGCTTACAGTACAGGGAAACGGAGTCAAGAATCATGCAACAGGAGAAAAAACACAGAACAAATGCATGGATGGGATTGATATCACAAGGCATCTGTTAAACACACACAATCAATTCCCCGTTTACATGAAACAGCTCTGCAGGCAATGAATACTGCTGCATTGTAGCTACCTGGAGGAGCAGAGAGTTGTTATCCTCTTGTCTTGGAATAAAGTCCTTAAAAAATAAAAATCTCAGCTGCAGTCAAGCATTTGGCGTGTTGCCACATGGCAATTTATTCATTAAAGAGGAGATGCAGGAACTGACAGATGATTGAGAATCTGTCTGCATGGGAAATTGCACCAGATCTCAGTGAGAGGATGATTGTTAGCATAGAGGGAAGGTACTGGTGGAATTCCTCATCTCACTGAACTGATTTCATATGTACACAGAGCAGGAGTAAACTGAGGAAACCTGCTTGTGACATGAAGTCAGAGAACGCTACCAATGCAATGGAAATTCAGCAAGGTTCGGTAGTATACAAAATGTAGGTTGTCTCCCTGTGGTGGCTGTCATGTGATTAAATGTAAGTTTCTATGGAGGAGTTACTCACTGTGAATCCTCTGTGATGTTAGTTGTGACAAAAGAACTTTAAGCATACTATCCATGTCTTTCTAAAATAGATACCTAAGATAAAGCTCAAGAACTTTATACTAACTGTAGCTATCACTCACTCTTGATGATTAGGACACCATAAGGAGTCTGGGTCAGCTGCAGACACATGAACTGCACTCATCTGGATATGGCAAAATGAATCACATATGGCTTTAGAGGAAAATAATATAATAGAATTTCTGCAAGCTGGTAGTATCCATGGGGAGGGAGGGAGGAAGGAAGGGCAGCTTGTGCCCTACAGGCATGGAAACCTCTGATCTGTCACTACACAGGAAAAAACAAAATATGAGAGGGTAAACTATGATCCTGGGGTTGTTCAGGGATTGTATTTCCTGAATTGAAAGTCTTGATATAAGATAGAAATGAACAGTGCCTGGATTTCCAACTGGAGCAAGTGCTAAGAGTAACTCATGATGATCAGACAGTGACCATCACTTCAGACAAGACTAAGGTACTTTGGCCAGTTGGCATATGGAGGGCTTGTGTGCTTGAGACCCAATTCCAAATTAACTGATGGATGTGATAAAACCAAAGTGTGTTTGGAAAGAAAGCCTGAGTGGTGTGTATCGGTGTGGACAACCTTGATGGAGAGAGGTGTCTCTCACCAAGCATTCACTGCTGGACCACAGAGAAGGGAAGGGAAGGGAAGGGAAGGGAAGGGAAGGGGAGGACACACTGTGGGGCTTTTCAGATGCAGTCCAAGGTCTCTGAGAACATTAGCCCTCAGGCTGTGAACCATCCTTCACATTGTCTCTTTCTTTTCTCAGTATTATTGTAGCTGGTGACATGTTTTCTCTCTTTTTTTTTCTTGATCTCTCTGCCCAGGTATCATGCTAGCTGCATCTCTCCTCAGTATTTCTTTTCACCTGTCATGATCTGGTCAAATGATGCCTAAAACGCCAAGCTTTTCCCACTCCTGTAGGCTTTGCCAAGGACTGTTAAAAAAGCTTTCAACCTCCTGCTCTGACTGTGTGGAATTAAATGGGTCCAGCCTGGGCCAGGAGTCAGTGCTAAATCTATAGCTTGACTTTCCTCCTCCTTTTTCCGTTTCCCTCTTTATTTTTTCAGAAATGGGAGAGGAAGTTGAATGCTGAACAATAAAAGGAGCCATCAGGACTTGCCAGGATGGAGGGAAACATAACTGGAGTGACAGAAAAATCACAGAAAGATCTGAGAGGGGGAAGGAATTGGGAATTAAAAAACCAAACAGCTAGAATTAAACCACCACTGCTCAACAATACCAGCTGTACAATATCCGAAGTATTCTTTAATAGCAGGAGGAAAACTCTGCTTTTAAACCAGTTAGTGGCCAGATAAGTTGTTCAAAACATGTGAAACAATTTGAAACTCTGTATGCCTAATTTTTGTAAAGGAAAAACACACCTCTCTGCTCTCTTAGAGCCCTTTACATGTTGCCCAGAGGGAGACGTCGTAGAGGGCAGATGGAAGGACTGCCTCAGGGCATCCCTCATATTCACCCCTCCTCTGCGACCAGGAGCCATGTAAGCCACCAAAGAGCAAAGAGTTGGCTTCTAATGGTGTTTGAATGTTGAAGAAGGATTTGGCAAAAAATGAATTAATGTGTCTTATAAAAAAGCAGTAGGAAAGGAAAGAGGCATGGTCTGAAGTTGACAAAGTTATTTAGGGAAGGTGATGAGGTCTCCTGGTGAGTTTAAGTACAGCCATGAAGCTGAAGAGCTAGACCAGTGACCAAAGAAAGACCTAATAAGAATACAGTGGGTCAGATATTGGGCAACAAGGAGAAAAATTTTTTATTATTGAAAACAAAGACATTTTTTCCCTCTTACAATGCTTAATAGATCTCTGGAACTCACTTCTATAAAGTATTACTGGGCATGCAATTTAACAGGAGGAAGATATAGTTTGGAATACTCTGAGTTATCTCACAGAGGATAGTTGCGTAATGGAAATACAATGTAATGTAAATTCTTATGCTTTAGGGTATAAAATCATTAACTGCTGACAGGCTTAGATGGCAAAATTAGTCCATAGTTGCTCAAAGGGGATTCTTGTGTCTTCCTCCAAGGAACGCTTGGAAGAAGGATACTGGATTAAAAGCATTGTTCATTGGATGCAACTCCCATCTTCCTATATCTTAGCAAATCTTTTCCACATATGACTCACATGGTATGGAAAAAATTCATATCTTCTGCAGGTTATATGCATTTCAATAAGAACTGAAGCTTAATTTCTATCAATGGCATACCTGGGAAAAGGATAAAGATCCAAACAAAAGCAGAAAGCTGTAGCATGCTAGCTGTTTTGCAGGCTAGCCTACCTGCTGGGAGCTAAAGGAAGTGCAGTGGTTGATAGTCAATAAACATCTCCCACAAAAATGTTGCTCAATTATTGGGCCCCCTGAGACTTACCCTACTGAGGCCTATTTGGCTATGTTACATATGTCCAGATTTACAGTAGACAGAATTGCTTTTCTGTCCTTTTTTTCTTTTTTTTTTTTTTTAATTTGAAAAATCTATAATTAAAGATTATAAACCCCAACACACAAGGTAATATTAAGGAAACGGATTTAGCAACAGATACATCTCAAGGATCATCAGGCATCCTACTTCTCTGGGAGTGTTAGGTCTCTGGTACACGGGCTTTTAGGTGCCTCAGATGGTACACATGCACAGCAAAGATGAAGAGAGCCACATTTGATTAACCTTTGGGATTCCTATAGCTTAAGGTACGGAAGTAGGCTCTTGAGACCTCAGCTGGTATCTTTGACAAGAGCTCCTGAATTCTGTGGCTGTGCCAATAAATAGTGATAGTAAAATATCTGAAGAGGAGAAGAATAATTATTCTTCAGGATAGTAGGAACATATGATGGAATTCCCCATCCTCTGATAAACATATCTACAAACAAGTGATCAAATTGAAATACTTTTGGTTCATAAGCAGCTAATCTGCAAAGAAATCTCTCCCTTGTTCCTTCCGTCGCCCTCACAACATTATTTTCATTTCTATCTAGATTTTTGTTTGCTTGTTAATCTGTGGCCTTCCCCTAAGGATATAACTGCAGATGGATGAATTATTTTATTTTATTAAATATTATTCTTGGCTTTTTGGAGATGTTTTTTGTTTTGCTTTAATGATTATTCCTCCTGGTGTTATTTCAGTTTTCAATTACAACTTGTGTGTGTATGTGTCTGGTACACTACCATTTTGTAAATGGATGTGTGCACTTATTGTTAATTGATTCCCCAAATAAACCCAAATGCTTGCATTGAAATAATGTATTATATTTCTTGCATGCCATTGAGCTGGATGCCTTCCAGTTTGGCATCTACTGCTGCTTTGGGGGTGGGCATCTATCTCTCCCTCCCATTACCCCTGGAGGGAACAGAGATGTTCATGTCAATTTTCTCTGCAGACCTCATAGCACTGGATGACTAGCACCTGAATAAAGGTGGCCAAAGTTACATTTCTAAGTGTATATTTAGGCATCTACATAAATGATCACTTTGTTTTTTGAAAAAAAACCACCAACCCACTGAACTCTCAGCAACCTTCACATGCTTCAGTGAGGGTTTTCTTCCCTAAAGTCAGACCATTATGAAGGATATTTTTCAAAAGCAGCCCTTGTTGGCCTATATCTGCTCCCGCCAAAACCAATGCCTTCTTGAGAGTTATCTCGGAAATGAGAATTAATTCACAAGTGGTCCTTTAGGCACTTTTTTGCAGCCCTTTATTTTTTCAGGCTTTAGCTAGAAAACAGAGCTGACGTCCCTGATGGTGGGTCTGTGTACTTCAGCAGGTTTCAGCAGGTCATCTAGTTCCCCTTTATGCCAAAGAAGAAAGATAATCTCCTTTCAACTGTGATTCATCCTACATATTACAGACATCTATCTTAGGAAAAGATGAATCATTTCCTGGAGGTGCTTCTTTCTCTCTCTGTGTCTCTGTCTCTGCCTAGAAAACCTAGAAAAAAAGCTTAAGCAAGACTATAAATTGTAGACAGCTAAAATGGGGGAGATGAATCCCACTCTGCAAGGAGAATCAATGACTGCTGATTCATTGAATCCTAACTTTTAAATGCTGTCAGCATTTCTGTGTTGACAGCAAAACTCTTTTTGTTTGTGTTTTTCTACGGGTAACTAATTAGGGCCATTTTTAGTGCAGATCCGAAGAAAACATTGAATTGGTCCACAGTGCTGGTAGCTATATGCACATCTGTGATGGGATTCAGTCGGTCAATCACAGGTACCTTAGTATTGTGTTAGACACTGAGGGGTTTCGTGTCTGGTCTCCAAATGCCAAAACGAGTCAAGTCTGCCATAAGGTTGGCTTCACATCTAGCAGCCCCAAGAGGATAACTCAAACACAAGCATGTTGTTGGATCAAGCCCCCAGTAAAATGCCTTCAAAGAAAAGGAAGCAGAAGCTGGAGAGGTGGCATGTCCTTCCTTTGGCTGGATCCTCATTAGCCATTGGGTCATCAATGGGTGCTTCAGCCCTGCTTCTGCTTCATGGTGTTGCCTCCCACCCTGGTCAGTGTTACTGCTCAGGGATTCGACTTCTGATGGCTATTTGATAAAATAAAATTACGCTTACTGCTTACAGATTCAAAACCAAAGTTCATCTTGCTAGAAAGACTCCACCACACTACTATTTAGCCAGTGGGAAGAGTAGTGCAAAACAGAGCAAGCCACCTGATTCATGTGTGTTTGGAGTTCACCTGCACTAAAGAAACCTGAGTTTGCTCCCACCACCGGGTACAGTACATCTCATCTGCACAGCTCCTGCCATCATGCAAAGGCAACAGCTGAGATCCTGGAAGCAGAGTAGCGCAGTGGCCTGGGCTGATCAGCCTGCCAATTAGCCTGGCCTTTCAGTGGGATTAATTATCACTGAGCTGATACAGCACAACTGCTTTTGGCTGCGGTATTATCTTGGTTGGGACCTCTGTATGGCATTGTGTTATATATTTCAGTCAAGGCCAGACTCAGCAAGGAGAATGTTTTGATGGTGATTGCATAATTGTGTGTGTTGATGACAGTGGCTAAACAACTGGAAGTGGGTATGAAAAGCACATATAGCAGATTGCTGAAAATAAACTATGGATTTCTGCAGAACTCTTCCTTATTTAACAAGCATGAATTCAATCTGTGGAGTATATCATGCCTTAAACACCTGAGAACCCCTAGAATGTCTTAAAAGTTGGTAGACCTTCATACCAAAGTACAGCAAAACATCCAAAGATTATTGAGCCTTAATACAAAATCAAAGAGTATCTTTAAGATACTTTGGTATTACCTGGTTATCTATTGCCAAAGTTGAAACCACCGTCTTGTCACCATCTCTCCTAGCATAGGAATATTTTAGAATTGGAGACACATAAACACTAAAAAAAACAGGCTCATACAAGAAGCTGACAAAGGAAGTAATTTATCTTACTCCATTCCTGGTCATTCTTCATCCACAAAATGCAATACAGAAATGTTAAGTATTCTGGTGTTGCTCAGTGTGCCCAAGTTTTTGGACGTGATCATCTGGAGAGGAGCTAGTGCCCTTCTGAATAATACTTTCTCTATAGATGGGAAAGTACCATAAGGATCACTGCATCGGAAAAGCACAACCATCTATTTACTTTCCAGTCCTGCCTTCAGAAGAAATTATTCTTGAAAGTTGCAGCTAGGAGTTTAACACCTCCCAACATAAGGGAGCTCTCCCTAGTCCCCATTAATGTATGTTAGTGACACTAATTATATTATATGGGGAGATTTGAGTTGTGGTTTTTGCTAGGACTCCTCCTTATTTAGTGGCTGACATGTATTGAAAGGTTAGTCATTGGTTTTTATGATCTTAAAGGTCTCTTCCAACCAAACCAACTCTATGATTCTCTGATTCTGTAAGGTCAATCAAAAAACGAGATGTAAGTACAAAACCATCCCTGGGGCTATATTTGTGGTGAGGGTGATTTTGCATGTGCTGTGGTCATTTGAGTTCACCACTCATGTCTAGTATTCTGCAGTGATTTTCGTGTTTTCTGGCCGTATGCTTACAGTTAGGTTCAGGTGGTCATCCTGATACTCTGTCATGGCTCCTGGCTGTCATGAACCAGGTCCAACACACCAAAATAGCCCCTGCTATAAACCCAGCTCCTGTCACACCACTCTGGTGGGATGATGCGTAACTACCTGCAGAGGCTGGCAGCTAATATTCAGGGGACACCCTAAGAAATCCCCTTGGATTTATTCTAGTGTCCACATCTGAAACCAAAATAAGTAACCCGATGCAAAAACACCAGTGATGTAGAGCTCTGTATAGTTTCTTAGTTGGCAAATATAAGCATTTTCTCAACGCCAGTTTGAGGAGCATTTTTGTAGTCAGACTTTTTGCAGTGTTTTCCTTGTGAATACTGGTAAAGGTCACATTGGTCTTGGCTACTCATTTATTTCCTTTCTCTCATTGAATTTTTAACAATAACAGGCGCTCATCCAAAGCTCTGGGCTCCTCTACATTGCATTAAAATGCACAATGTCATTTGCTTTCAGTAAATATATTCAAATGGGCTGCTTTCAAAACCATAAATGACTCACCATACAATCAATCATAATTGCAGGACTCTGAATTTCTCCTCTACATGTCGTCCTCCAATGCCCAGAAGGAACACATGATGTAACTCTTAAAAAAAACTGGTTAGGAAAAAGAAATTATGTGTGATCATCTTTATTCTCTAAGGAAAACTTGGTAAGTTAAATACAGAACCAGTTTTGTCTGGAAAGTGAGACAGATACATGTAAATTTTATGTTACCACTCAGATCTCTGAGAGTTCTAGCACTTAAGAAAACTTATCTCTCTAATCAATTATTAAGTTTCAAAATGGAACATGTGCTTCTCTCTTACTAATTTCCCATAAACCTCCCCCACAATATTAAACATGCATATTCACATGCTAAAAATCTGCTCGTTAAAGCACTACATGGTCAAAGCTTCCAATCAGATAGAAATGATCAAGGCATCCTCTTATAGGATATAAAGACTTATGGCAAAGAAATGGCTAACTAGAGTTATCCAAAAGATTTTTTAATTGTAATATCCTTTTCCTCACAATGTTGTGCAGTTAAAAGAAAAAGGAAAGGAAAAAGAAAAGAAAATATTAGGAATCTGATTAGTCCTGATAGACAAGAGTGAAACTACTGCCTTCCCCCTGTGCTCTTGGTAAGGTCAGACATAGGTTTATCACTAAATTATGGATATGAGAGGTAAAAGAGATCTATTAGGAAATCCTGGCTTCTCTTTTATAAGTGTAGAAACATTCCCTCCAACATATTTTCTGAAGCTCCATCAGGTCAAGCATTAAATGTCTCAAAACAGCGAGGCTCCAGTCACTTCCCTTGAGAGACAACTTTATTACCTAATAGATCTCAGTGTGAGGGACTGAGTTCCAAACTAAATTTTACTTTTCATGTTGCTAGAGAGTTACTCTGTCTCGGGAATGACTGCCTTAAACCTCTTGCCCTTTATCTTGTGATAAATCCACCCTGTGTTCATACACCTTTGAACCGAGTGTTTGACTCCCGGTTTACTGACTTTCCTACTTGGATCCACACACTCGTTCTCAAGGCTGATTTAAGTTACTATCAACTTTATTTAACCTGCTGGCGCTTGATGGGTATGTTCAATGGAATGGTTAAATTCCCAATAGCCAACCCTGTTCTACAGTAAAGCTTATAAGAAATCAGCAGCAAATATTGTTAAAGATGAAGAAATATGGGGCTCGTAGACCCTAGTTGTAGATGTTCCTGAGGATAAAATAAAAAAGTGCAATACATATCAACTTTCCCCTCTGCCTTTTTTCATACATCACTTGTCTTCTTTGGGCCTCATCCAAAGACCTCTGAATAAATCTTCAGAAAACTTTCACTGACTTCGCTAAGCTTTGGGTCAGCCCCAGGAGGGCAGCCATTGTGCCTTCCCAAGGTGTGTGGCCATGATTCAGTGATATACTTAAGGACACAACTGCCTTCAGTATCGGAGTTATCTCAGGGCCTTCAGTGACGTTTTTCACACTAAATAAGAATGTGTTTGACCACCCTGCTGATTCTTCATATTTAATACAGAGAGGGCTCTATGGCACGCCAAACATCATATTTTTAATACCATGTATTTTACCTATATCAGATGTGTTGAAGCTAAATTTTACATAACAATAATTCAAAACAAAACCCAATTACTCTGCTGGTATGGTCTCTTGTATTTACACAGCTCAAAGCTCTGTCCCTTGACTTTGTAACAGCTTGCTAATATGTGTTTCTTTCACTAACCTGTCTCAGAACCATACAAAAGCAAATTCAAATAGAAATATAAACTTCATAACCTACGATATATGTGGAGTATATCCAGTGTAAACATTTTTGATAGAACAATTTCATGTTTAAAATGAAGGCTCATTGAAACTAGAATGTTTTGTAGGAACATAACTATTTCAATGAAATTTTCTATGGGAAAAATGTCTCAGTAAATTGCTTTGATTTTTTTTTGCCACTAATGTAGAAACGATTTGTTTTGACAAAACAAAAAAAATACATTTTTGAGTTTACCATATTGGGGTTTTTTTGACTTATGACAACTACTGATTTCATTGTGTAGCTTAATATAGTGTATTATATTCAATATTTATTTAGAGTGCTTTTCAACATTATAACAATGAGGCATTTCTACTTTTCAAAAATAGTACATCAATATTTCTCCATGAGGATTTTTAACCTTTCTGTTCTCTGAAAGTTTCTTTTTAAAAGTTTAACCTTTTTTCACTCAGCTCAGTCTGGAAACATAATTTCAACATGTTCACTGCACTCATAAAAGTTCAATTTTCTGGTCACTTGTAGTAACAACTCAATTAAATGTATTTGCTGGACAAAACAGCCACAGAGAAAGCCAATTACAATGAAATTTGTTTACATTAGGTCCAAATTCTCAGCTATGTACCGTTACAATTTGACCTTCCTTTGCCATGCATATCTTCATGACTAACTCTGAATCTGCAATTTCAATCATGAGTTAAACGTCAATGAAAAATAGACAAATTTTAGAAAAAATATGCCAAATCAGCAAAATTATATTTTACACATAAACATGAATAATCATGGTAAGCTCGGCAGAGGAGAGCCCAACTATACAGAGCTCCTGGCTGGAGACCATCTGCTCTTCATTCTGAACTGCTTGCATCACCCCAAAACCTGGTATTTGAAGTACAAGAATCATTAGAAATCTTGCTTCGGGATTCCACATTGTAGTGCATGGTAGTGAGGCACACATGGCCACGTTTTGTTTATGACAGATGGCTCGTCCCAAAAATATGATGTGCGAGATTGTGCTGACTTGGACAGTTCTGCATAAACTGTGGGGGATTGACAGGGTGTAATATACTTTTTCTGTTTACTTAAAGTCTGGAAGAGAATGGGCCAAACCCAGAGAAGAACAGCCTGTTTCAAAGATAATACGGTTGGAAAATGTTGTTTCTCACAGAGATCATCTCTCTATAATAAGCTTCACGGTGATCCTGTATGGCGGGGGAAAAACTATGCAGATTGGGAAAAGAGTCAATCACATGATTTTCATTTGTGTGTTATCACAGAAATGTCTGTGACAGGAAAAGGGAACTTCTGCACATCTCCACAGCTCAGCATAAAGCCAGCCTAGTTGGAAGGAACCTACCTTGTGGCCTAGAAACTACTCATGGGAGCCATGTGAAATTCAAATGTAAGAAGAGGAATCTGCCAGTGATGAACAGGCACCCTCGGAGAGGCTGAGTTGATGGACAATTACAAAAGTCAGCTGGGAATTGGACCAAACAAAACACACACATAACCTTGTTTGAATGACAGTTTGGAAGAGCCACCCTGAATTTCCCAGCAAGCTGGGAGGCTGTAGCTCAAACAAGATTTGCCCTACCTTTGTTTTTTTTCCAAACTTTGTTGAATGTTTGCTAAATGGAGAATGCATGGGTTAACCAACACTCTTCTCCTCAAGCCTGAGGATTATAATTTATCATGAGATTTTGGAGATATTCTTATGGTCCTCAATCAGTACAGATTAGTGTAGGTCTGGCGAGGTTAATGTGGCTGAACTGATTTGTGCCAGCTGAGGATCAGGTTCTGTTTTAAATGTTTTACTGAAAAAGGAAAAATTAATTGTTTTGTCCCAGATTTTTCCAGATGTTCTGGGCTGGAACCTGCTACTGAAATAGGATCTCTTATCCCCTTTGGCTTTTCAGATTACACAGCAGACAGACAGACAGACAGAGTGAGCATAGAGGGCATTTTGGTTGTGGCTTCTATTTTTGTCACTTCCTCTGAACTGTGTAAACCTTCCATGACTAAAATGTCTCTCTTTGGCACAGGGGAATCACGTTTATTGGGATGATATAACTAGAGTTGCGTGGGAAGCATTTTTTTCCTAGACTAAGAAACTGATATTAAAAAAACCCGCACTCATTACATTCCAAGTTGAGATCTTTGGAAAAGTTCATGGGAAATAGGAGAGACCTGTCCTCAAACCATCCGGTTACCTCACTCTTAGATTAAAATATGGGACCTCATTTCAACATTTCAAAGCCCACGTGTTGAGGTGCTTGAGAGAAGCCTCCTTTACTGTAGCTGTCACATTAACTGGAAGCCCCTTTCTAAAAAAAAAAAACATATGTGCTTCTCTACACAATTTTGTTTCTATCAAAGTAACATCTGTTGATGACAAAACATTTTGTTCCAAAAATTCCTCTTATGATAAGAATTCACTAAGTAAAGTTTTCCTACCCTTTTTGGAGTCCCTGACTGCAAAACCATGGCTTGAAAGCAGCTGAAATCTGCTTGTTTAAACAGACATGATGTCTTTCCCTCTGCAATTAATATGGCTGAGTTCTGCACAGAAAAGCACTTCCAAATTTCCTTGCTGGTCTCACCAGGTTTTTCTCTCAGACTGTGTAATCCCATGATTACATGGTGATGTTGATGCAACGTGACATGGTATGTCAGTGGAGTTTCTAACAACTCACTTTGTAGCAGTGAAGCTTGCATGCTTAAATGAAGCAGAATTAAGTAAAAGGAAATCTGATAATCTATATTGATTATCACAAGTAACTAGCAGCCTTTCCTTGAAGTTTAAACTGGGACCACTGTGCACAAAATACTTCACAATTTGCCACTCTACTCAATACATACCTCTGCATGTTTGTTCAGTAGATAACTGTATTTAGCAATATTTCAGGAAAATGCTTGACTGGTTGACAAAAGGTCTCCAGTATCAAGCCTGTGTGTAAGCACAGAGATCAAATCCTTAAACTGGTTTTGAGAAACCCTTGGACATTTCCTCAACTGGGGCTGAGAGTCCTGTTGCCCTTTTCATGCACCTCTCAGAAGCAATTGCCTTTTGATCACAAATGGTAGGAGTGAGAACAGTGGTCTTGCAGACACTGTTTAGGTCTCTGCTGGTACAATCTCTCCTCAAAAGGAAAATATGTCCATTCTGACTTGAAATTTTAAAACTTTGCTAAAAATTTTACCCTTCAGTCAAGAAAATACATGTTCCTCTTTGTATGGGAATGTAATTTAACTAGAATCCTATTAGGAAAATAAAAAAGCAACCCTCTATTCTGCCCTGATGACACCACATCTGGAGTATTGTCTACAGTTCTGGGCTCCCCGGTTCAAGAAGGACAGGAAACTACTAGAGAGAGACCAGTGCAGGCTAAGAATATGACTTGTGGGACTTGAGCACTTCTCTAATGAGGAAAGCCTAAGAGACCTGGGGTGATTCAGCCTGGAGAAGACGGAGAGGGGCCTCATCAATGCTGAGCAATATCTAAAGGGTGGGGACAAAAGTATGGAGCCAGAGGACAGAGCCAGATAATGGAGATTTTCCGTGGTGCAGAGTGACAGGACAAGGGGCAATAGGAACAAACTGGAACACAGAAAATTCCATCTCAACATGCCAAAAAACTTCTTTCCTTTGAGTGTGCCAAAGCCCTTGAATTGGCTGCCCAGCGAGGGTGACATTCAAACCCTGCCTGGACATATTCCCATGCAACCTACTCTGGGTGACCTTGCTTTGGCAGGGGTTGGACTAGAAGATTTCTAGAGGTTCTCTCCAAGGTCTACCACTCTGTGACTCCGCAATTGTGTAAGAATAACACCCTCCTTAGCCTTCCTAAGATAAAGGTTAAAACGGTAAAAGTTGTGACAAAAGTTCAGGGAATGTTTTGAATATCCTGCAACATTGCAGAACCACAGATGAATATCTCTGAACACTAGTTTATAGCAGGACACTAGTTTATAAACCCATAGTTTATAGCACCCTCACTCCAGAGGGTGAAGAATGGCTTTTATGAAATGTCAGCTGGTAATAATGCAGTGTGGTGTATCAGGGAGCACTGGACAAGAGGGAAAAACATACTGAGGTAGGGCAGTACAGATTCAGTTGTACAAAATTTATAATGAGTACATAAGAACCTTAAAAAAGCTTCATTTTAAAATCAATTGCAAACAATATAAGGCAGGGCTACTCAAACTACATGGTTTTGATAAATATCATGTGGGGCTTTTTGGGAATAGACTTCTCACTGTTCTCTCAAGAAGCAGCAGTGATGTGGTACCTTGGCTCCACATCCTGAAGATGTAAGGAAGAGCTGGCATGAGCTCTCAAATTGCATACTTTGGCAATTGAAGGCTTCTCATTGTAAAAATCGTTTGAGCATCTCCAACTATGAAATCATGATGGTTATTTTTCACTTATGTCCTAGAAGTGCTCCACTGCAAAAAGATATGGCAAGGCAATACAAGTCAGTGTATATCCCTTGTAGGTGTGAATTATCTTGAGTGTGGTCACCTAAGCTTGTTTTTCTAAGGTCATTCAAAGAGTTGGCAATAAAATCTCCAAATTTATCTAAACTCCTTAAAAAAAATCAGAAAGAATTAGTCTACGAGGAAATGACATCCTGGTTTAGAACACTCAAAATGAAATGTAGCAGTCTGAGCTGTGATTTTTAGAAGTGTTAAATGTGTGTATGATTTTCAGATGAAATCAAGAGGAACAGGAGGGTGTTGTTTAGCTACAGTTTCACACCTTCATCTCTAGTGAATGCTCGTTTTGCTGCTCTAGTCTACACTGGTCTTGAAAGACAGCTGCTGACGGCTCTTTGGAGTAGAACGTGGTGCGTGTTTCAGTCTTCACTCTGTGCTGGCCAGAGGAATCTAAGTCACCTTCAAGTCATAATGGCCTGAGAGCAGACTGCAAGTGAACTGTGCTGCCATAAATGTCTGTGAGAGCCCTTTTGCTGGGAGTTAAAACGTCTCTTCACTTCCAGTCACCTGGTTCTGGTTACCTCATCTCAGGTGAAGCCAAGTTGAGCATCTACTGCAGTCACTACAACATACCCTTGTACTGAAGGCGTAGCTAGCTCTGTAGCTTCCAGCTCCTTTTATAGATAGTACAAGTAACACTTGTAAGGCAGAATTCAACTGACCTGCTTTACATGCCTACTGCAGATAAGATGAATCATGTCCCAGAAGTGCTATTTCTTTCCAACACCTTTTTTGGGAGTCAAGAGAACTAGCTCAGATATAGCCATTTATATCGTTCATGTCTAAAGTTAGGCAGAGTTAGTCCACCCCAATGGAATTTAAGATATGATACTGTGAGTCTGTGCCTGCACTGCCCTTGCCCGCATGATTGTTAGATGCAAATAACAATATACAAGGGCAGTGGTCAATGGCAATGCAGTCTCAGCTCAGCTATGAACAAAGCTATACAACCTGTGGGACCAGCTGACTCTTTCCAGGCAGCTCAAAATGCAGCCAGGAACCCCGAAGGCTTCATTATCAAATTAGTGAAAGCTTTGACATCTCAAGATGCTCCTGAGAAGGGCTGTATTTATTGGACACCAGACTCCTAATCCAAAAAATCTGTTTTGACGTACTATTAGTATGTTTTGTTAACTTGTCAAGGATTATTATTAGCTTAACAATAACAGTTAGAGATGGACAAACATGTTTTAGTAAAATTTGAAATTTGTCTTACAGCTTCTGCAATGTCCCTGGATTAAGTACTACCTTAAGAAGACTGTGAAAAGCCATCCCCCTATTTTTGTAAGAAGTGTGGGTTTTCTTTTTCCAAAACCTTAGTGATATTCACTTTGGATTAGCTCAGAGAGAACCAGGATATTGTTTATTAAGAAAGACATGTTAATATCTACACAAACAGTGACCATTCCCATATTGGGGATGCTGTTGCTTATGTAAATCTGGTAAGAAAGATAAACAAAGACAGAGAAAGTATTCAGGTGTCATGAAGGCATTTCTAAGGAGGAAGGACCACAGCTGAAGAAGAGCTCTACGTCTGTTATAAGATTTTTTTTTCCCCTTTATTTTACTGGAGAGGCGTGTGTCATAGCTTCATCTTTATCTTCATTACCCTAAAAATGTCTTCTTGCCTTTTCGGGTATGAATTGTATTTTCTATTGCAATCGGATGTCAACCTCTCCAAATGTATCTCTGAAGAAAATTTTTTTTGTTCATAATAAAAAAGAGTGATAGAAGGAGAAAGTGAAGAGATTTTCAAAAAGATATAAAGAAGTTAGTGATATGATTATAGAGTCTTGAGCTTAAAAGGGGCGTACAAGATCACCGAGTAATGCAATGTTTCTCTGTTGCTAAAATGACTTTTCAGCAGTGTAATAATTTCATCTAGTTTCAACCAAGGACTGAGGAAGCATATGCTCTACTTACCCGAAAAAGTCTCTTTCTTTCTGCAGCTCATTTAACCTCAGTCTTGCCTTACTTCAACTCTCATGCTGCCTAGTTGGTGGTGAGGAGCCTGTCCTGAAAGGGTGAAAGCTTTTCACTCCTCTGTCTCCCGTCACTTAGAATGGATCTGAAATAAAGTGTCTCTAGGTAAATGTCTGGAGATCTCTGGGTCTAGGAAATCACTATACTCAGACCACTCCTGAGCAGGCTGCTGGGAGAAAGGAGACCAGGAGCAGATGTTGGTGCTGTTTTGTGAGTTTGGCTCTTTGCTTTCTGGGCTTCTGAAAACAGTCTGCCTGAAACGGCATCTTTGGGGGATTTCTTTGTTTTGTTGAGAAAAAGTGAGCAGCTTTGTTTTGTTTATAGCTCTGCTATTTTTATATTGTGTTTTTCTGCTTTTCCAGCCAAACTGAAGAATTTTTGTTGTCCAGCCCAAGTGATATCCACAGAATGGAGGAAAGGAAGGTAAATGAAAAGGAGAATAATGAAATGAAGGAGAAATGAAAAGACAGAGTTATACTCCTAGGGGAGAAATTTCCATGGAGAGTCTCATGACATATTTATACTGAAGCTCCCTTTCATGAGCAGCCCCAGATCTGAAGGGTGGTTTGGTTCAGAGAAGGGTGCTTGTTGGGTTCTGGGGCACATCCAGTCACATTAGGCCACATTAAGCCATCAAGCCTTCAAACCAGGACATAAATACCTCTGAAATTCCAGTTAAAAGGGAAGATGGAATTAAGGTCTTATGTGGGGTCTTGACTCTCCTGGCTTAGATAGTCATAGGGCCCCTTATCTGTGTGTGCTCAAGGGCAAAATATCCCTTTGGGTCTTTCTTTGTGTTCAGGTTGTACAAGAGGACCATTCACTTAAAATCGTGGTCAAGTCAAAAACATTTCTATCAGTTGTATTTTCTACAATCTGGGGAGATAAATTTAATGGAAAAATAAAATGTTATTTCAGTGAGGAATAGACATTTAATTGTACTCTTTTTCTGCACTTTGAGCCACAGCTTCGCAGAAAAAAACATCCCAGGTAAATTTTAAACAAAGTGCACTCTTGAGTGCTGTCTGTTTTGAGTGCAACTCATAAACATGACAGTTGAAGTCAGAGACTTGACAGTCACTTGAGACGCTGCCTTCACTTGACACTGCCTTTCTTCGAAGGGTGTTTGGCCTATTGGAGACAACAGCTACTGGTCTTGTTAAGAGCTTAATTAACAACCAGCTTTAATGCATGGCCAAGCTGCCATGTAGCGTGGCAATCATTCCATGCCTCTGTACTTGCTATGTGACCCCTGCAACAAACACGTGCTGACTGCTTAGAGCAGCTAAAAAGGAAATAACCTTGAAATGGGGGAGCTGAGACAGGAGGATGAGATTTTACCACCATTTCCCTAATAAATCTACTGCAAAGAAGTTGCTATCTGTTATTCAGCAGGTTTGAGATCTGCTGACTCAGAATCCGAATTGTGACAAGGCTCAAAACCAATGGGGGGGCTGGAAAATCAGTCTGAATGCTTATTTCCTAAAGATTTAGGTTGCTTTGATTCTCCTTTTTCTTTTTTTTTTTTTTTTTTTTTTGTTTTTTTTTCTTTTATTCTCTTTCTTTTCTTTACACCAGGAGCCTTGGCTGCCTGCAGTGAAAATAAGTCACTCTGCTCCTATGAGACTGGTTTGAAGAAAACCAAGAAGAAAAGTGTATGTGGAGCAGAGGCTGGTGTGCGCTATGGGCTTCATTTTACAGTCCTATGGACAGTGTGTATAATGGAACCAGGACTAGCTCCTGATGAGGGTAACAAAACCACCAAAAATCATTTTCCTCTACACTCTTTGTGCTTTGTGTACATCAGAACTGAGTTTCTTGTCCTAGTTCAACTCTCTGCCTCTTACTGGCAACCATCCTGTTAACTCTTGATGCAGTTCAAGTAGTACACGTACTGACCCAGCTTTTATTTTGCACAGACACCTATAAACTCCTCCAACAATGCAAAAAATACCCAAGAAGCCTCTAATGACTCTGACAATTCAGTAATCTGGGCTTTTTGCTCTTCTGAGAGATGGCCTCTCCAGAGGAGTACAGGTGGGCACTGGTTCAATACTGAGTTGGATGGAAGAGATCCAGAAACTGAATCAGCAGCACCAGCAACTGCCATCTACCTACTCACCAAGTTTATCCAGGCTTAGCCAGGCAGGTCTGCCTGATACCTCCCCCAGCAGAACAGAGCTGTCAGAGTGCTCTTAAGAACTCATCCCCTCGCCCCCAGGAAAATAACTTTCAAGACTATAATGCCGGAATAATGGTTGAAACCCTTGATATGCTCCAGAAGCAGTAGTTTCCTTTTCAGTTCTCATACACTGTTGAGCATTAAGCCTTTTAAGCTTTCCTTTGTTTGTTAAACACAGGATGGACTACTATATTCTTCTCTGGAGAAGCTTTTATTTAGAGTTATAGATTGTGAAGAGATACTGTACTAGAAACCAACTGTGAAAACTTATTGTCCCTATCTCTCAACAATAAATGAATTCCATAAATTGCAATTAATGGTGTAACTGGGGAAACTAGTTAAATGAGTGGCAATCCTCCAAATACATTGGCTTTTACTTTAAGAAAGGGCAGAGGTGTTCTATATTTTGGCAGTGTTTGTATGCCTCCTTGTGCCAAGAAAGACCCACTGAAACTGGAGAGCCATTGCCTACAACAAAGCTGTAATGGCAAACTATCACATATTTTGCAAGAGCTCTGCTCAACATCCATTAAATTAGGCCTAAGAGACGGGTTACTGTTAGTCACCAACAGCTAGAACAGTCCTAAAATATAGAATCGTAAAATCAGAATCATAGAATCATTTGCGCCAGAAGGAACCTCTAAAGGCCATCTAGGCCACCCCTCACCCCCCCTGCAGTCACAGGGACACCCCCAACTAGACCAGGTTGCCCAAGACCTCATCGAGCCTCGCCTTGAATGTCTCCAGGGAAGGGGCCTCAACCACCTCC
>BJBW01003293.1:1217-15781 GCA_004320125.1 Scolopax mira
AAGGTCCCTTCCAACCTAGGTGATTCTGTGATTTATATTATAAATGCCTTTTCCCCCCTGACTCTCTGCTATGTTCCTGCTGCTAGATGTCCTTAATCTCAAATTCTTTATGCTAGGTTTTGCCTTTAATAACGCTTGAATGAAAAGCAATTCTAAAACAATCCATACTGTCAGCAGGCCCCCTCAAGCAAACGTGATTTCTCTTAGCTTTGCCTTCATGTCTAGGTTAAGAAGTTTAAATTGAATAATTTAAAAAACAAGGCAAAACAATACATGTTTAAGATCAGTTGTTGAACAAGCCATGTTTTTATACATTTCCCAAACAGTTGCCCATATGCTTCTGAGTTCTTGCAGACCATCAGTTTCCACTCCATCCTACTTGCATCATTACAAGCTTTAGCTTGTAAGAAAAGCTAATGTAACACATTACAAAAGGGAAGTTTTAGCAATGGGAAACCAACTCAAGCAAATTGGTAATGAATGCAATATCCGATTGCCAACCTGTTCTGTTCCATTAATATTATATCATGATGACATCAAAGAAAAAGAGGCTTTTTAACTGAAGAATTAGGCAACTGTGAGACGTCAGCCAAACAAATCAAAAGCTATTGCAGACACAATTAAGGAAATATTAGGAAAGCATATTCTTAAAGACAAGATCCTATACCGGGATCCAGAAAAGCAAGCTTAGATTTTCTGAGGTTCTTAAGTTATCAGAGACCCATGGTATGACCCTCAAATCAGTCACTTTGGTAGCAGCAGAGCAAAAAAAAAAAAAATCTATCAATGCAGATAAGTGTTTTTTTGTAAACCTGGTATAATTGTTAAGCTCTTAGAAGCACACAAACATACAAATGCCATCTCCTTCCAATTTCCAAGGTAATTAGGTGTCAACATATTTTTGAAAGCATCATCCCAGTGACTCTGATTCTGCTCCAATAAGCCAACTGTTTTTCTGCTCTCAACTTTACAAGCTACTGGAGACCTCAGCTGAGATGGAAAGTACAAAGAATAAACCGGTCAATAACTATAGCACAGGAATTCCCTGGGACCTCCTCTACCCAAAGAGGTAATAGATCTAGAAAGAAAGGATCAGCACTTGTTGAGATAAAAGTTTGTCTAAATACTGCAAAGCCAAACGAAACTGGAATAGCATTCACCAATTCTTTTGCATTCTTTGATGCAACTAGACATCAGTGGATCATGAGTGTGAGGGAAGACACAGGCAATTGAATAGAAACAGCACTGAGCAGAGATATTTCAAGACAAAAGCACCACCAACTCTGAATCGTGCTATAAGAGGAAGAAACCTTTGTATAATCCAATGATAGATTTATACATCCCCATTTTGAGACTGCCGTCCTTTGCAACAAGGGAATTATTACAGCAACAAGTAATAAGCTGGGAGACAAGCCATGCCAAAGTCCAAAACAGTCCAACAAGGTGCCTTGTTCCTCCTCTCAACAGAGGCTAAAAATAGTTTGCCCATTTGTCTTTCAGTAGCTTAATGTAAGCTACAGTCTTTTTTTTTTTTAAACTTGCAAGTTAAAAAATTTGAATACATTTCTCAGCCCTATAAAACTCCTCCTTCAATTTGAAATTAAAGGTTTTCAGCATCAAAGGCCACACCTGACCTTCAGATAAACCTCACCCTTCCTATTACTGTCCTTTGTTACATTTGTGCAGAACCCACCCAATGGGTTCATGTCGTAGAATAAGTGACCACCATCAGACTTGCACGAGAGTATGCTGACATAGCAGGAAAAGGTTGACAGTTTTCTGCTGCAATCCCATTTAGGTTACTTGTACTATCACTTCTGCAACCATGCTGGTTGCTGCTGGGAGACAGATAGGACAACAACAGCTCTTGTGCAGAGGATGAGGGAACAGCCATTGCCACAGCAAATGTCAATTATTCCCTCATGTCCCTGATCTAGAGAAGCAGGTCCAACAAACCTCTTTCTACAGGCTTCTCATTTCTAATGACCACCCCAACACTGGGCTTTCCCTTTACCTTTTCCTGCTCCAGCCTGGGTACCTCCCACTTGGGGCAGACAAATTCAGTACCAGCAACAACAATGAGAAACCCTGAGTATGTTAAAGACATTCCAAACCAAGGAACTTGCTCCACTTGTAGTGCTCCCAACCAGAAGCAGAACATGCACGTATGTGCTTGAGATCAGTGCTGTCGTATGTCAGTCCTCCAGTAACTCTACTATCATGGCTGGCATCTGACCTCACCTTCCTGCCAGACTTGAGATTGCTTTCCTGAGGAAGGTTTATGCTCATGTTTTGTTTTTAAAAGAAATTTAACTTTTTAGGAGCAAAACTCGGCATCCCTCTGGAGACACAGGGAACCTCACTACGCACTGCATGGTGTAATTGCAGCCCGTTGCAAGCATTATAGAAACACGGAAACTCAAACACCATTTAAAATTCATCCACCATTAAACAGGAGAGAGGATAAGGAAACATGAGTGTAAGTTTTGAATGTCTTAAGAAGAAGTTTATAATAGTATTTCTTATGGAGGTCCAAGGCAAAAATGCACCACCAACACCCCAGCCCCCAGGAAAAAAAAAACACCACCACAGATCCCAAGCCAAGGGATAACAGTATGACCACATTAACTCTTAAAATAAAATAATTCAGGAAGACATGCAAGAAAAGAGATCTGCTGAAGTTTTAATTCTTTTCTCTCCAGCACAGATAAATGTAATGATACAGCACTGCAAATTAAATATTCTAATGCAAATCAGGTCCCTTTCTGAAAGCCACAGTGACCTGAGCAGCCACCCAGAATAAAATCTTGCCAAAGTTCACTCAACCAAAGGACAAATCTAACAGTTCTCACAGCACACAGAACTGTTAAAATAGATTTTCTCCATCTCATATACAAATGCACACAGCTTAAATGAATTCCTCTGCAGAAAATGAGGTGACTAGCAGTTCTATGAGAAACTAATAGGAATTTTAATAAGATACCAAAAAAAATGTTGTGATGGACACAGCTATTCTATATCTCTTATGTTTCGTCCTGAATTTTAAATTATTAATTTTAAAAACCAAACAAATAGTAATTGGGTTTTAATAATTGAGAGAACACCAGACAAGGAAACAATATCCAACAAACAGTAAAGGAAATTAAGAAGTAATGGAAATGGTCTTAGAAGATCTGGATAACTTGAAATCACGGTTCAATGTATGTCATTTTCTCCTCCCAGGATTTCATACACCTTCAAATCTCATTCATGTTCTTGATTAGTTTCTTCTAAAGCAAGACTTCAACATTTTTATGTACTACCACAATACGATAGTAAGTTTTATAACTTTCAGTGGTTAACACTGCAGAAGGACAGGCTTGTACTTATTAAGAAGCAGTTCTGCTAATGATGTTCATGATCAGCACTGTAAGATGCATGAGTAAATATTCAAAGATGCGCTCTGCAGATTACACCTGCAACAGCTCTTTGCACAGCATATCATTTATCACTGCCAACTCAGTTTTTGATGGATGGCTGCAGAGGAGATCTGCAAAGAAGCAACAAGCAAGTATGGGCAAGTTGTTTGTCTGCATGGATTCTCTGTTTACAAGAGGGTTCAACATAAGTGGACACTGACGGGAGCAATGATCACTGATGTCCAAGAACATTTAATTTTGCTCCATCTTGCAACCTATTTAAGAATATATACTCTATTATATATAAGGACTATAGTCCATATATATATATATAAAGTATTATATATATTATATATATATACATTATAGTCTCAGTCAGTCTTTTGTCAGCTTTTTTCATCACATGGAGGTGCCCATGCTGAAAGGGTGCTGTGGATTTACGCTATTTGAAAGCCTGCATATTTCTAAATGCATAAAGGAAACTCACAAGAGCCTTGTATCGACAACTCATAAGAGACCTCAAGCAACAAGTCCTGATTCTTTTTGAAAGAATAAAGGAGGACTTCAACCCATGCCAAAAGCCTTTGAAAACAATTGCAGTTTTTCCTATCCCTCACTCTCCTATATGTTTTTTTATTTAAATGAAACCAATGAGAGATTCACAGATACATGGTATGCTTCTGACATGACTGAGCCAGGGGCAACTGGCTGGGCACAGAAATCCCTAGGAATGCATCTGAAGCACCAAGATGGGCAAAAAGCCCATTGATGGTGTCTCCAAGATGCTCTCTGGGAAGGCTTCTGCCATAGAACACTCCAATGGTGACCAAAAGAGCTACATGACTGCATGTTTCCCAAGGCCCATGACACAGTCCAACCCATTCACGCTTAGCAAAGCTTTAAAAACATCACAGTGGTTTTTTTTAATTGCTCCTTCATCACAAAGCATAAAATTGAACAATGGCATTCTTATCAGTCATGAGCTAATGCATGGTCTGATGCGATGAAAGGGCCAGTCAGTAGGATTATTCTGACTGTTGGACTATGAGTCAACAACGATGTACAGTGATCCAGGCCCACATGATTAGCAGGGGCACTGCTATACCTTATCTCCCACAAGTCACTGCATAATTTTGGGCTTTGGAGTAGCTGTATCTCATCCCAAGACATGTTACTGCACCACTGAGCATCAACAGTTAGATACCTTGTCAGCAAGTGAATCAGAGACAACTCGGTAGTGAAACTGCTTAAGCAGCTTCACTGACCATCTCTTCTTGTACTAGTGTAAATCAATTGACTGTGACTATTTCTAATTTTTACCACTATATCTAAGAGAAAAATCTGACTGGTTCTTCTCAGGGGATGCCCTGAGCTAGATTCTAGTCTGTACAGCACACTTCCACAGCCCCAGAGAAGTCTTCCACTGTGCCTAAGAACTTTATTTTCTCTCCCTCTACCAAAAGAGGTGGGTAAGGGGGAAACCTATTTCCTACGAAAACACCCTACAGGGAATAATCTGAAGTTGGATAGAGCTTAATTATAGTCCTTGAGAAAGTTAAAGGTTGTGTCAAGTCAAAAAAAACCCCACCCATTTACTGTTTGTCATATTAAGGTGACATTTATCAAATAACTTAATTAAAAACCACTTTAAACAGCATTGATGCTATTATAAAACAGGTTTCATTGTTTCCAATTAAAACCAATTAAAAACCAACTAACTATGAAAAACTTCGCTTTTGCATCCATTATGGAGCATTTACAAGGGTCTTTTCCATGTGGTTAATCTCCTTAAATAAAATTTCTAGGCTGTCCGTTAGTATAGTTTACCATCGGTCACTTAATACCTGATTATGGCAGGTAACACTCTCTAAGAAGCTAAATCATGCATCAAAAACTGTCTTAGATGTCCTTTGACCTTTGCAAGACAAACACTTAGGAATTGGGAACTGTTCTTCCCCTTTAGAAGTGCTGCTTTTGAAAGAGCGATCAAGAGGGAAATGTAAATCTCAGCCTGTTCCTTTCCTTCCTGTCAAGTTGGAGATGGTGCTCCCCGCTGCACTACAAGGGTAGCACAATGCTCCAGCTGCCAGAGAGAAGCCAGCCAGCCTCTGTGGGTGCAGAAGGGTTGTAGCACTCTCCTGCCTCACACTCTGACTGGAGCCAGCAGAGTCAGCAAGCAGAGCCTCTGGTGGGAGGTCAGCATTGGCAACTCTCCTTTTCTTATGTTTACTTGAGTGGGTTTCACTCAAGTGAAGGGAGATCACTGACAGCAGAACTCATGGGACCAAAGGACTTCTTTTCATGCATCCCTAGAAAGCGCTGGCAAGCCTCCCTCCTTTGCCACTGCTGCCAAGTTCACTACTGGATGTGAGACTTAGACCCTATTAAAACAAGACTACAAGGAGCAAAAGCTTACCCACAACTACCTTTGAAGCTGTTTGGAATCCTGCAGTGATGTTGGATCACCACCCTCAGGCATCTCACTCAGGTTCTTTAACATTCTCCACTCTACACTACTGCTGCTGCTTCAAAAACCTCTCTGAAACTGACCTTTTCAGCTTCTCATCCTGCCAACATAGCCACAAGGAGCCCTCAGAGGCACACTCACAAGCCCCAGCAAGGACCAGAGCTTATTCTCATTTCAGAGCATGGGTCTCAGGTGATTTTAAGTCCCTCTTTTCTTGCTTCAGTCCCTTTAGCATTTTCTACCCAGCACACACATTATAATTGCACGCAGATAAAAATGAGACAGGTTATCATTTTACTTTCTTGACAAGATCTGCCTTTTAAAGTCTCTCCTGCTAATAAGCAGAAGCAACTACTGCTGGAAAGCACTTGGAGAGAAATAGCATCAGCAGCACACTGTAAATAATTAACAAAACCTTTCTTTTAGATTGCATTATGCTGAGAGGAATAAATCATCAGACAAGCATTAAATATTTCATGAAAGTTATTGTAAAGTTGGAGAATCAAGTGTCTTTCTATATCACTTCAGAGCATGGAATAGTCATCAATACATTTAAGAACTGCTTCTTATCCCCTTTGCAGCACTGAAGGAAATAGATTCTCTCGAATTCTACACACACCAAGTTTTCTACATACACTAAGATTTCGAGAATGCTGATCATCAGAATTTCAGAGAGGAGAGGACAACAAACACAGACCTTTTTTTATGGCCTCTCAAATTGGGTAGACAGAGATTGAGGCGTACAAAATTCTTAGTCATTTTTGAAAACACTGATTCACTGAGCTAGTAATGAGCAGTTGTGTTGCGGAATGACTACTGAAACAAAAGATATATTACCCACTTCCCTAAGTGATACTTATTAGCAATAAGTCTATTCTCCAGAGAAAGAAACAAGGCAAACCACAACCAAACTCACTATTTATAGTGCTGCCAAATGAATACCTAATGTAGTATCACTGGAATTAATAAGTAGAAAACTATGGAGCTCATCTAGCCACATAACTTACTCTCCAAATCATTTAACATTACTTTTTCAGGAACAACAGATGTTGTAAGTGTTTTGTGATTTTTGCTAATGATTCATTTTCTCTTAACAGGCTGATAAATTCTTAGGACCACCATTGACTTTCCAAAACAGAAAATTTTTGCAATACATAGCTCACCTAGAACTGGAAAAGCATAAACAATTTGCTATTTATCTGGTTTACATTTACATTTATCTATTTTAATAGAGATATTTTTCAGGTTTGTCTCTTGTTTTCATTACCAATAATAAACCTGCTCAAGCTTCAGCATTTTCTGCCAAGCTTTTCCCTCTTCATCAAAATTTAGCTGCTGTTTTTCAGCCTGCACTGAAATCCCCGGTCCTCCTCAGGCCTGATAAAACTCAAGCAGTGCAGTATCTGAAGAAAAAGCAAAGAAGGATTAGAGCATCATGGTTGCTTGCTTTGCAGGAGTAGGTGTAGGAAGCCCACAGTAACTACTAATCCGAATTGAAATCATTATCTGTATGGGACCTGGAGACCTTCAATTTCTAAAATGCAGCTACACTGAAGAAAGTCAGTGCAAAAAGAGTTGAAGTTCTGTAAAGACAAGAACAGGAAGAACAGATATGACCAGAACACTGCATGTCTAAGCTTCTGACATTGTTTTAACTTACATGACAATACACACTAAAGTCATCAATGTGGTATTTTGACTTCACTACACAAGATGAAGTGAATTGTGACAGTTCTCATGTGAATATTTTTAACCTGCAAGAAAGAAAAATTAAAGTTCTCTCTCAGAATAAAATCTTTTCTTCTACTTAATTATAGAGGATTTTTGGTGCTAGGAGAACTTGTTAAATTATACAATATATAGAATAATAAACTCTACAATGATAACATGAGGAAGCAGTGATTATTGGGGAAAATTATTTTAAAACACACTAACAATATGCATGCATACATATAACAAGCATATAGATCCACAGTCTAAAATCCTGGCTCCAAGAGTAAGCCTGAATGATACAATTCTTTCCTAAAAGCATGGGAAGGGAACATCTCACAGTTTTTTAGAAACTTCAGCAGTTGTATGGAATCAGAGCACTTCAGAGATAGTATCAAAATGCAGGTTCCAAGTTCAGAACCAAATACAGCAAAATTTCCTGAAAATCCAGATGCCACAAAGATAAGACAAAAACGAAAATCTCTTTATCTTAAATAATAAAGAAGTGAACACTTGAGTATAAACTCTCCTAGTTTAGCAGTTGCATCTCGAGTATGCATCAGGAGCAGTTTCATGGCTGGAGCATAGAGGTCCTGGGTTCTGAGCCAAAAGGTATTACTGACTCAGGTGCGGGTGCATCTTGTGTCCATTAACTTCCAAAGCAAGATGCTGGTTCCAATATCAGGTATGACATCCATAGTTATCCATGGTAACACCATGATAAATACAGAAAGCTTTATACAGAAACCAAACTGTTTGGTTGTGTCTCCCATGTAGGGGGTTGCTTCTCCCCCTAGTTAGGAAAACTAGACCAGCCCTATTGCTTTCTGCCACCTGGTCCTACCCCCTAGTCTTAGACAGCTTTTGCTATGCTGAGAGCACCAAAATAAAGCCCAGCTGCACCAGTTGTACTGGGAGGGAATAGGTGTGGGGTTTTTTTTCTCTTGTCAAGTCAGACACAAATGAGCAGCCTGGCACAGCCCTGCCCAGAAGACACAACATCAGGTTTTACCTGAGCTAATGGGCTATACCTAGTGCCTCATGTGTTCTATAATAGAGCCAAATGTATTCAAACAAAATGCTTTCCAGTCTTGGGTGCTGTTGTTTTAATCAGACTTGTTATTTTCACTTCTCCTAAAGCATTGGCAAAATAATGCCATTATTTTATCCAGTATCTCGTCAACCTCTGCTATGCCATATTCAAAACATACCCAAATCAATTTGAAAAATTTCATTTTATTTATTTAGCCTATAAGAGGCCCATCATGCTGCCCCATACCAAATCCAGTAACCCAATTAAGAAATTAATAATCATCTTCACACAAGATTCAGCATAACAACACTACTCTGCTGCTTTCTTTTAGCAAGAAAAACAGAAATCCACACGATGACATAACACCAGTGAGATACATGCCTGTTCTGTTGTCTTCCTACCAACAAAGCAGGGTTGTTGTGTCTCACTTGCGTTATCTTATAACATTGCATAATTCTAACAGCAAACTTGAGATTTAAATAAGCAAGCAAGGAACTGGACCATTTCCCAGAAAGGTCTCTGAAGGCAATCTATCCTTCTTAGCAACTAGTTAGCAGCCAAGAGATGATTACTGTGGATTAAAGAATTAGATAATAAAACAAAAAGCCTAATCAGAAACACTATTGCCAGCATTTTACTGTCACAGGGCCTGTTGGAACAAAATAAAAACCAAAAAGCTCTAAAATTACTTTCATTTTGTCACTAAGTTAGCTAAAGGAATAGAAAAAGAGAGGTTTAGAGACACATGACAAAGATGGAAGAAATCCAGGCTACCGAAAATCTTTCAACAAACATGAAGGAAAAAAATATCAGTATTTTTTACCAGCTTTAATGACTTGGCTAAACTTTGAACTAGACAAATCTCCTGTCCCTACACTTTGCATATTTGGACACACTGTAACAACTCACCCCTGTAGAAGAGCTGGGGCAAATTCAGATCTGGTTTAAGCAAGCACAGTTCATCTGAAGTTAGAACTTTCTTATTCCCCTGAACCAGGGGCAATTCCAGGTTGTTGGTCACACAAGATCCGGAAGAGATAAGTGAAGAAATTCTGAACCTTAATATTTTCCATGCTACTCAAGTTTTCTAGGCAACTGGCAATGCAGTCATCAGGAAAGATTAATTGAGCCATGTAATCCAATAGAAGAGACCAAAGGAGATACTGCATTAGAAAAAATGCATTTATGCCAATGATATAACACCTATGCTCCCCCATTATTCCACTCCATAAGATGGAGCAGCAAAGGCCAGGATGGTAGCCCAGAAATCTTGACTCTGGGTTCACATGGGATAAACACTTAATATTTCTAGGTAGAGCGAATATTTTTCTATAACAAGAAAAATTCCAATGCCATTTCAAACACTGGAAGCAAAATTCAAAAGGTACCTAACCAGTTACTCTTAGGACAAAAGAATTTGTCAGGTTCTCTCTGAATTTTTTTTTCTACCATTCCATGAAAGCTTCAGAGGCTTTCTTTAAAGATTTCCTTCACTGTTTCTTCCTCCCATGTGAAAAATAATAAAAGATTGCATTAATAACAAACTAAGGAAGCTACATGATAAAACTACAGACTCCAGGGAGGCTACATGATAAAACTACAGACTCCAGGGAATTCCAGATTTAAGGATAAACCTTACACATACGTATTTTCACATAGTTCATAATGTGAACACAGTGACCACAAACTGTTAGATCCAATAGTTTTCTAGGGAGGTTTATGCAAATTCATATACTTCCAAGGAACTATAAACACATATTTATTCAGTTTTAATAGGTGGTTGAATAATAATCACTACAAACCTAAAATTTTTTGTTTGGTCTTTCGATGTATTATTTATTTTAACTATTTCCTTTCAGTTTCATCTTAAAAGGGATGGTTTAATAAGGATTAGTTTAGGTTATTACATACACAACATGACATATCTGCTATTTGCATCCCTTTGTGTAATACTGTAATTAAAAAACATAGGTTATTTCAGCAAAATAACTTTTGTTTATATTTACACTAGGAACAGAAGTCAGGCTTCTTTTATGCTACCATTTCTTCTACACTCACTGTGATATGAGCAAGTATTCACTAACATTCCTAAATTATCAGGTAGGATGTCAATAGCTAACTCATTCACCTTCCAAAAACCTTAGAAAAATTGTACATTGGCTGAAATAAACTGTTTAAAATTACAAAACACACTGTCACTGTTACAAACCCAAACTTTCTTATCTTTTTCTTATCTTGCAGACTATACTATCTAGTTCAGTTTTGGACCCCTTGCTACAAGAGACACATTGAAGTACTAGAGTGTTCAGAGAAGAGCAACAGAGCTGGTAAGGGCTCTAGAGCACAAGTCTTATGAGGAACAGCTGAGGGAAGTGGGGTTGTTTAGCCTGGAGAAAAGGAGGCTGACAAGTGACTTTATCACTCTCTACAACTACTTGAAAGGAGGCTTTAGTAAGGTAAGGGTTGGTCTCTTTTCCCAAGTAACAGGCAAAAGAACAAGGGGAAACAGCCTCAACTTGCACCAGACGAAGTTTAGATTGGATATTAGGAAAAATTTATTCACAGAAAGGGTTGTCAAACATTGGAATAGGCTGCCCAGGGAAGTGGTTGAGGCACCATCCCTGGAGGGATTTAAGAGATGGGTAGATATTATGCTAAGAGACATAGTTTAGTGGTGGACATAGCACTGCTATGTTAATGGTTGGAGTCTTCCAGTCAAAAACTATGATTCTAAGTTCTAAGATAGCATGATAAGCAAGAAGCATTATAAAAGCAAGATATTTTTCAGAAAGACTAATCCCTTTCCCAAGATCAACAGAAACTAAGTAGAGAGTTTATGGAATACACCTGGAAAATAAATAAATAAAACACAATACCTTCCAGCTCGGAGCTTTGTCCGAAGTTGACAATTGCAAAACAAAAATCTTCAAACTCTGAGTCAAACCCAGAAAGCTAACAACCCTAAATTCTTTTTTCCCTTCAGCCATCATCAACATGTCAGATCTTGTTCCAAACCTGTACAGATTTCTAATCACTTTTGATTATTTGAAACTAAAGCACCAAAGAGTGTTTACATTCTCCACCACCAGAAAACTACCATTTGTTCAGAAATAGGAATAAACATATCTACACAAGTAGGCCAATTATTTTTCTTATATAAAATAGATTTCCAATTACTTTTGCACCAACTATGCTAGCTTTTACAAGATATATTTGGAAAATGTGCTTCTTGCCCATCTTTCAAAGTGCTGTAAGGTATCTCGGCATTTTTCCCATACCAGCTCATGCATTCACAAAGGCTTCTGCATTTATCATCATCTGTATGTTTAATTAATATGCTGTTTAGTTGACTTTTCAGGTCATTAATAAAGACGTTAAGGAAAATGCATTCACAACTTATCTATATGGCGCTATTAGACATCTCCCCATAATCCATTGCTTTTCCATTTATCTCTTTATAAAGATCCTTTTATATACAAATCAAATTGGAGTTGAGTTCCTAGTAAAAACCCAGATTTTCATTCAAAATGAACTAGTCTGACTAGAGTATGTTTCATTTGACCCACCATAATAATTACGCTGTAATAAGAATATATAGTTGAGATGATATTAAGTATCAAACTTAATCAAACTTCATCAAATTTACCCTGGATTACTTCAGGAACTTGCTAGGGCAAACCTAAGAGCTCCTCAAGATCACTTCCATGAATTCATGGAAGTTGACCAAGAACTCTGAAATGTAAAGTTTTAAGAGCTGTGGGTAGGACAGGAACGGAAGCCCCAATATGATTCATTCATCTACAAAATACATTGTAAAGAATAATAAAACAAGCTTTTTACTTATGTCATAGCTGCTTACAAAGTTCAGCATGGATTTGCCAAAAGCATTGTAATTTCTTCCAGAGTATAAAGCCAATAAGAACATAAGAGTAATCAAGCACATGAGAGATATTCCAATGGCTTTGCAAAATGCCAGTATGAAAACAAAAGCACACCAGGATAAAGATATGCGAGTAAAATCTTAGATTAAGTACTACCAAGTTTGGGGCATCATACATTAAGAAACTTGGAGCCTGATCACAAGTGAATCCATAAGGGATAAGGAAGTTCAGAAATCTAGAAAAACTCTTATTGAGTGGTTATCAGTGGTTATCTCCTGTGGCCCTAATATTTTACAATACTGCATTTTCAAATAAAAGGTTGAAAACTACTTTTTACAGAGACACCTGACAGCTAGGAAAGAACAGGGAATTTTAACACCTATACGGTTACATCTACTTCAGTCAGTTGTGTACCACATGCGCACAACCAATGTTACTGAAAACAAATCTGACACATTGCAAAGAAAGGAATTCTAGACGTAGCTACCAAATACTTTACTATAAAATTCTGGACCTTTTAATTATTAGTAAACATTTGCCAAATTACAGAGGGCTAAATAACCAGAGTCTCATTTAAATCACAGCCCTTAAAAATTGATCTATCATGGACAGACCAGGCTCCAAATGTTCTTTTCCTATACTAATTAAACTAAATTGAGAGCTTACAGTGAGCAAGGCACTGGAAAAAGCACTGCAAACTGCTAATCTCTCAATCCCTACAAAAAGTTAGCAAATTATTTTAACTGACTCCTGCCCCAAAGCTATGCTGGTATTTAAAGTGATAGCATAAGTGTTATTCCAATAACACTGTTTACCAGGAAACACAGGCCACTGGCACCATCCCAAACAGTTTGAAGTAATTGAACTTTTGGGCCACAGAGAAGAGTAGAGGACTTGGCACCTCAGGGCAAAAGTCTCATTCGCATCACAACTTCCCGTAACAAGTCAAATAATGGCGCAAATTAGCCCTAATGCATCCCCCTTTCCTCCCCAGCATTACACACAGACTGCACACAGAAAGAGACCCACAGCAACAGCTGAAGGATAATCATGCCAAAGTTTATAAAAAATAGCTCATACTACAAGCAGTTAAATGATTTCAGCCTGCAGCCTCTCCATGGAGGGAAGCACTCAGCTACACAGCTTCCAGAAAGCCAGTACGCCTCTAGCAGTAAAAGCATCCCAGAGCACCTATAGAAGGCTCACACCAGAGAGGTTACAGTGCAGTTGCACTCGCATCCAGCTCAGGCTGACGGCCAATGAGGAAGGACAGGCAACCTGTCAACTTGTCCTCCAAACAGTTCGTAATCAGCCGTTACCCAGACGCTAGAGGGACTTTATGCTTTCCACTGCCTCCTCTCTGTTGTGCAAATAGAAGAGAGAAGGATGGATGTCCCTGTCTCCCTTGCTGAGCCAAGCCTAGCAAATACCCTGGATCCCTCCCAGCACCCGCACAGGAGCAAGCGTGCCCAAAGGCACCGCTCAGACATCTTTTTGTCACAGAACTGAGCTGTTTACCACTTTAGATACAAAATGAATTAACTTAAGCACAACACTCTCAGACAGGAGCCTTGCCAGAAAATGGTGCTCGCAACAGCGCGCAAGGCAGCGCTACAGCTTTGAACTGACTACTACCAAAGGGTTGAAGTGGCATACTTTTCTATCTCACTGTTAGAGAAAGGAACATGAGACACATGCTGCTCCCTCCACCCATCTTTTTACCACTTATACTGATTTGAAATGATTGAGACAACCAAAAAGAGCTCTCTACCAGCCTCAAAGAACACAGTACAACCTGGATGTCCACAAAGTGGAGAGATGCCCTGAGGACTCTATTTCTCAGGGCCATAGCAACTCAACCATAAGCTTAATCTTGCATATGCAGAAGGTAGGTTTCACATATAGTACTCCAACTGAGTAGAAATATTAAAACTTGTCAGACACCTTCTTCTGCACATAAAGATAAAATAATAGGGCTTTCTGAGGTTGTAGGTGGATGTATTTAGGATCATTATTAGGATCATATTTAGGACCACCAACAAAGTTGGTGAGGGGTCTGTAGAACAAGTCTTGTG
>BJBW01003293.1:15921-75428 GCA_004320125.1 Scolopax mira
TATTGAGCATGGGCTGCTCAGGGAGGTCATTGAGGCACCATCCCTGGAGGTTTTCAAAAGATGAGTTGGCATAGTGCTTGGAGACATAGTTTAGCAATGTGGTTTGGGTTTTTTTTACTATGGTTTTATTTTGTTTTTTATCAGAGTTAGGTTGATGGTTGGACTAGATGATCTTAAAGGTCCCTTCCAACCTAGATGGTTCTATGATTCTATGATTATCTACAGGTCAGCCAGTCTCACCTTGGCACCCAGTGGGATCATGGAACAGATCCTCCTGGAAACTCTGCTAAGGCACACAGAAAATAAGGAGGTGATTGGTGACAGCCAACGTGGCTTAACTAAGGGAAATCATGCCTCACAAGTTTGGTGGCCTTCAAGAAGTTACAGCATTGGTGGATAAGGAAAGAGCAACTGACATTATCTACCTGGACCTGTGCAAACCATTTGACACTATCCCACACAATATCCTTGTCTCTAAATTTGAGAGACATGGATTTGACAGATGAGCCATTTGGTGGATAAGAAACTAGCTAGATGGCCACACTCAAAGACTTGCAGTCAATGTCTTCATGTCCAAGTGGTGACCAGTGACAAGTGATGTGCCTTAGGGGTCAGTACTCAGACTGATAATATTTAACATGCCTTTGTCAGCAACATGGACGGTGGCCCTAAGTGCACCCTCAACAAGTTTGCCAATACCACCAAGCTGTATGGTCAACACACTGGAGTTAAGGGATGCCCACCCAGAGGGGCCTGCACAGGCTTGACAGGTGGGCCTATGCAAACCTCATGAAGTTCAACAAGGCCAAGTGCAAGGTCCTGCACCTCAGTCACAGCAATCCCAAGCACAAATACAGACTGGGCAGAGAATGGATTGAGAACAGCCCTGAGGAGAAGTACTTGAGGGTGCTGGTGGATGAGAAGCTCCGCATGACCCGGAAACATGAACTCACAGCCCAGAAAGACAACTGCATCCTGGGCTGCATCAAAAGAAGTGTGACCAGCATGTTGAGGGAGGTGATTCTGTCCCTTTGCTCTGCTGAGATTCCACCTGGCATACTGCATCCAGTTCTGGAACCCCCAACATAAGAAGGACATGGATCTGTTGGAGAAGGTTCAGCAGAGGACTGTGAACATGATCAGAGGGCTGAAGCACCTCTCCTGTGAAGACAGGCTGAGAGAGTTGGTATCATTCAGCCTAGAAAAGAGGACTCCCAGGAGACATAGCAGCCTTCCAGTAGCTAAAAGTGAGCCCACTAGAAAAAAATGGAGAGGTACCCTCTATCAGGGAGTGCAGCAAGAGAATGAGAGGTAACAGTTTTAAACTGAAAGAGGAGCGATTTAGGTTAGATATTAGGAAAAAATTATTTACTCCAAGGGTGGTGAGAAATCAGAACACTTTGCCCAGAGAAGTTGTGAATGCCCCTTCACTGGAAGTGTTCAAGGTAAGGTTGGATGGGGCTTCGAGCAATCTAGTTTAGTGGAAGGTGTGCCTGGTCATGGCAAGGGGGTTGGAATTAGATGATTTTTAAGGTCCCTTCCAACCCTAACCATTCTATGGTTCTATAATTATCCTCCTTAAATTATAGAAATGGAGATAATAAAAAGAGCAACTGAGACAGTTCCCATGGGGCAGCCTCTTATCCATCACATCAGGTCAAAGTGGGTTTTGCAACAACATGGTCAGCTCTGATTTAGTGTAGGGTATAGGATGAGTTCAGGGCCTTTTGTCACTACACAAGATAGTCTTAAGCAGCACAAGAGGAGCTCAGCAATGGGAAAAAATGGTTAAAATAATCTTCCCTTCTTCAGGGGAGCTTTACCATTAGAAATCAGCTCAAGAAAAACAAGTAAGGAACTGCAGAGCTAGAATTAGCCTTATCTAACAAAACATCAGAAAAAAGTCAAAGAAACAATCAGGTGTCAGCATAACATGCCTTTGACTGTCACTGATTTTTTGTAAAATATAAAATTATATATTCAACCTCTCTGCACTTCAGAAAAGCATTTGATGAGGTGCCACATGAGATCAGCTAAAACATAGAAGAGAGAAATTAGTGTGGTGGAGTAGGGGCTGGCTGAAAAGAATTGTACTGAAAAGTAGAAATAAAGGGCTAGAAAGAGATTACCTATGGACTTTTCTCAGGCTCAGACTTGGGACTGATATTACTTACTATACTCACTAGCAGCCTTACAAAAGCAGTTCTGCCACAACCCACACATTTTTTTCTTTCTCAAGCAAACACTTGGATAAACAAATGATCTTTTCTATATGCTCCAGAAGTCAGCAAAATTTCCCTAAGTCTAAAAAATGATGTGTTCTTGTCACTATGTGAAAACTGTCACTTGTTCTGGTTATTTTTGTAAGCAAACTCCATACAGACAAGACTCTTTATGTGGCTAAAATGTTTACTTATGTTACAGGAGGAAATTGCAACAAGCTCTGAGTTATCCAAGGTCTTCAAGATTAAAGCTAACTGAACATTAATTGTTAAATTAAAATTGAAAACATTTAGAACTAGAACTGAAAAGCTGCTTTAGATTTTAAAAGTTCAACACACTTTCTAAAGTTAAAAAAACTGTTCGTGATAACTTATAAATGAAGCACAAGTCCCAATGTTATTGACAAACTTTCCTGCTAAAGATGCCTGAAAACTAAGGTTTATGACAAGAACGTTAACAGAACTTTAAGGTACTTGAACAATCCTAGTTAGTGCAATGATAAGCAAACTCATACAACTGTCTCATGTTATTTCACAGGAAACAGTTTTCAAATATATCTATTTTTTGTTTTCATGCTTAGAGGCAAATAGGAAAACTGATAAAAACACAGTTGTTATATCAGGTATCAAGAAAGCCAAAACAAGCTGTTAAAAGCTATGAGAAGAGGAAGGCTGGAGTAGCTCAAACCATTCTGCAGCACAATCTCTGCAGAGAAAAAACTGCAGACTAAATTCAGTTGATTTAGTTCTTTTCTTATTTATCAAGTGAAAAAAACTTAACTGTTAATCCCCTGATATACTTTTATTTTTCCTTATTGATCCAAACTGTGTATGTCAACCTCACAGGTAAGCTTGAATCATTAGTTTGTGACCAGAAAAACATTTGCAAAGAACTGTTATACCTTTTCTACAAGTAAAATACTAATAATGAAATACACGTAGAGTAAGAATAATAGATAAGAGAAGTTGCTAGAAGTTTTGCCTGCTCTCCAGATACTATTTTGAAGAGTAAGTTTCAACTTAGATTTACTGACAAATTATGTGTTAAGACAGTTATCTCTTTTTCATCCTTTGTATTTACTTATAGCTTTTAAGCTGACTTGACCTTTTTCTTTTCCCACAGAATAAATGAAACACATTTTTCCTATCACTTAGCAAAATAGTTCAGTAATCAGAAAATTCAACAGTATATTTTTTCTGGCAAATGTGGCTGTTGACACAAGGAACTAAGTTATCATAAGTGCATGGACAGAGCATTATGGGACCAGTTCTCACATGTCTTCTCAAACCCTGGACTCTGAAAGGAGGATTTATAGGATTTATAGGTCCTGGGCTGGCATACTCTGCTTGATATGGTAGCATGCACTGGTATGGTGACATAGATTTCGTGCAGATCCTGATCAAGCAAGGACATGCAGTTGCTTTTTTGGTGAGCAAGTCAGTATATATGCTTCTTTTACTCAAGGAGCTGAAAAGACAAGCTCAGTAAAGTTCAAGTGATACACACAGATAATATCTAATGCAGAAATACTGGTGCATATTACAGGTTCACCCCATTAAATTTTTTGAATAGTTGAATTGGCAAAGCAAGTTAACATAAGTGCTTTTCATTATGTAGCTCTGCAGTTTTGAATCTTATTAGGTACCCTTAATCCAGACTTAATATTTCTGGGAAAGACAGACTTGGGACCATATCCCACGGAATTTACAATGATCTTAGGCAAGTTGAATTTTAGCCAAAAACTCTGCGACAGCACTTTTCTTCATCAAACATACTATTTCTTTTCTACCCCAGCTAGGCTTTGAGGAAGCCAAAACTGAATTTTCAATCAGTGCAATAAACCTCACGATTCTTCCCCAAAACCTGCCCTTCCTTCTGCCCTCTCTACCACTCAGTATTTCAACTGCCCTGGTGGGCAGAGTTTGCTTGCTAGGAAGCGTTTGATAAAAGGTTTGTTTTCACTTATTTCACAAGAGAACTAAACCAGATCTTAAACCTTTCTGAATTTTGTCAAAAACAGCCATTTCAAAGCATCCGCTAGTTTTGAGTCCTGCTGTGCTGCATATATGACAACCAGCTACTACAACATCCAGCACATTTGGGATCAGAGCAGAAGTGAATGATTAGTAGCACAAAATACATCAAAACTGTTCGAAGCTGATCAATGAAGAATTCCCATTACCCTGAAAAGTTTTCTGTGCCAAGCCAGGAGAGCCATTTCTGCCATCCTGCCTCACAGTCAGTCTGCATGAGACAAGACCAGAGTAGAATAGAAGCGAGAACCTTTATGCATCTGCACGCCAGCTGTGTATAGTCATGAGGTGCCCTGGGAACTGGGGCTACTGCCAGTTCCTCTGACTGCCTCCAACCTCCTCTATTTCAGCCACCAGTACATACCATCAGGATAGCCCTATATCATTTGTCTGACTTGAGCTGTACCCAAAGGTTTTCCATTGCAAACGCAGTCATTGATCATTCATTTTCAAATTCAGAAAATTCCAATGCAAAGGAGCTCTTGAGGTTTAGTGATATTCCAGATTATGCATCTCAAATATCCCCACGTATAATGAGCTATTCATTGTCTGTTAGTTAAAAATAAATTGGCTAAATAATCCTCTTAGAGTTGTTTAGTAGCTGCGTAATTTACATAATTTTAAATTACATAACTAATATAGTACTAATTATTGTGCTTTTCTGTTATACTTGAATTTGTAATAAAAAGGTCTAAGGCTTTAATTAGTATAAAATCAAGTCATTCAATTGCTATTTTTGAACATGGTATAATTACAATAACAAAAACAAACTATGAAGTACTTTCAATAGGTGGTTAGGATAGATTAAAGCAGGTCTTTAAGAGCTATGCTGATTTAATTGCAAATGAACAGAACTTTATATTAATATGGACATATTAAGAATCCATATTCTGGAAAGATAAATATATTTTATGATTTAATAGAAGTGTGAAGCAGCTATAGCTGGTTTTCCTACAAGTGGTGAAACCAACCACCCCCCAAACATGTTTAAAAGCTCAGAGGGAAGGCAGGAAGGTTATTCACAGAGCAACAATCTAACAGTTCAGTCTATTTTGTTTATTTTGTTTTTTAAGTAAGAAGGGTTTATTAGTACCACACTGACACAGGTATTTTTATTCATTTGTAAGGCCACTTCTCAGCAGTAGCAATTAATGCTACTGCATATGCAGTCTGCCATGAAGTACATTCTGAAATGGTTTCTAAAAACAGTCTAGCTCATTTTCCTAGCAAAAGCTTCAACAGCCCTGCCAAAACACCCAGACATAAAGCAATCTTGTTCAGACAGTCTTAAATATCAGTCCCTTCACTCTGAAGTATTCCTTTCAGCCATGTCATTGCACTTGGATTGGGCAGAGGAACATGGATTGCAGTGTTGTTTACAGTTCTGTAACTGCATTGATGTAATATTAATTTACAAAGAGATACTAATCTGTAAATGGAATTGCTTTTCTTGTTAGCAAGTCTTACCCTAGTCCATTGGCTGATTATAAAATAGTAGTGCAGGCTGAAATTAAGCTCCATTGTTAACTGCAGACTCATTTACTATTTACATACAGACAGGACTGATGAGCTTATTTTCCAAATTTCCTTCTGTGGCACAGAAGGGAACACAGTTTGCATTCCCTATGCATCCAAGCATCCCAATGGCCATGAACACTTAACTTCCTGAGGAGAAGTTTGCTCTCGGCAATAAAAGACCAAAACTACAAATATTATGAACCATGGCAACAGATTAAGAGAAAAGCACCATTAGTGTCCCCAGTCAAGTCCCATGCAATTGCAAAGAATATATTAGGTAAATACCCAGCTATCCCACATGGTCTACTGTCATTAATAGATCTACTCACAGCAGTTTTAATGAGCTTAAGCAGAGCTTTAAGAGCTTAATATATGAAATCAGGTCATATTCAAACTTTTCAAAAAAGAAATAGTCTGACTTGTCAGTTTGTTTATTTGGCAAACTTTTTATGTCATATATAAAGTATCCACATGTAGCAGAGGAGAAAATGCATGTAGATGATAGGAGATCACATAGACTGACAACTGGTAAACTGATGTTCTCTGATGCAACCCAGTCTCATTTTTGGAAGCTACACCAATTCCGCTGTGCCCCTGAGGCTTATGAGGGCCTAAATATTATCTTAATAGAGGTCCAAAAAGTACAGACTGAGTGGTACTGTGTCAGGATGATATCCACATAATTAGCCCCTAAAAATATGGGGGGTTTTTTTGTTCTGTGCCTACACTTCATCTTCTCCTCTTCAAGGGGTACAAAGGAATTTTAATCATCCTAAAGGCTGAAGAGGCCGAGAGTAAACGTTCTCGGGCACTGAAGAGCCCTCTGTGGAGAAACACCACAGAGCTGACTAACCTCTTCAGAGCACAGGAGCATCTCTTCCATAATGTAGCACAATTAATACTCACCATTCTTAACCTCAATCTGACAAGGGAAACTAACACATTTAACCTTCATGGCTTCTTTTTTAGATCCCTCCTAGAGAATTTGCACTCCTTAATACAAAATAATGCCAGAACCTTATGCAAGTTGCACAGCAACAGATTCTGAGAGAGAGAGAAAAAGAATTCTCTTTTAAAGTTATTGAAGAGCCAAGGCCACAAAAAGACCACAGAGGGGAAAAGGGGGTGGGGAAAGAAGGAAGGAAAGAAATCACCAAACAGATGTCCATTGGTCACTAAGCATCTTCTTTTTATAAAGACAACTCTTCTGGTAATTACTGACTCTTGTTTCTCTACAAGTTGCAGACATACCACTCTAACATAACTAAGAAGTAGACTTCTCATTAAATTTCTCCAATGACTCCAAAGAGGATTTGCCATATAATGAACAGAACACATGTGCCTGAGAAACAGGGACGGTGGCAGCAGTCAAGGGCACATGCAATCCTTTTTCAAAAACTGTCTAGTCTTAGGGGTGGATAGTACCACTGAGAATATCTTCAGATTTCCAACAATTTGGGCAGATAAGTGCAGAACCATGAATCACAACCTCCATGAACTTTAAAGGGTCCTTTTGAGAGGAACACAGAAAATTTGATCTTCTTTTTTTTCACATCCACACTTACAACTAGGACGATCCTTTGCAAGAAGGTCTCTTCTCTGACCTGCACTGATGCATTCAAGAGCATTCTGGGAATTTAACATCAGCCCATGGTTAATAGGCACAGAAGACACCCTACCCACAAAACCAGAGTGAGAAAGCAAGCTTTGTGACAGATAGCAGCAACCTGGGTCTCATTAAAACAAATGTGAATTTTTGTTTAAGTTTGAGACACCTTCTATTTAGCTGGCATGTAAGACTATGGAGATATGTAGAGATCACTTTCTCTCTCTCTGACCATCGCCTTGTCACTCAAGCTTAATAGTTTAGCAAAACCAACATTTCACTCCCCTAATCAGAATTTCTAATCAAACCAAGTATATTTGGTTTCACATAGCACTTCTTACACTGACTTGCAACTTGCATGCCTGGACATTCCCAATTAGTTTTGCCCCCCTTTCTCACATCCAATTTTAGTCTGCATCATGGCTGCCTTTCTATAACAGACATAACTGTGTAGTGCTGAGATGAAACTCTTATCATTATGTAAAAAATAACTTAAAGAGAAATGCAAAAAAAAAAACCACACACAAAGGACACGAGAACGTTTGACAAAGGAAAAAAAAAAATCAGATGTCTGGACCCCAAAACCACATTATGTGCTTTCTGGAAATAGAGGAGTGTTTGCACTGCAGTTATACTGTCCAGAACAAGCATATCCTTCTGCCATGTATTCATTTGTGCATGAGCACACACATGTAGCCTATAAGCAAAACTCAAATACATAGCAAAAAAGACTTCCTTTTTGTTAAGGCCAGAAATAGTCAGCCTCTCACATTTACCTCCCTTTGATTATCTGAGCTTATATTACTGTTCCTCAAACCTTTGCATTCTGTTTACCAAGTGGAGTATCACATTGTTAAATTGTCTTCACTAACATGCTTTATCCCTCTACTCCTACTTTCAGTGATATATGTAATTCCCTTAAATTTGATATTATCTGTTAATGTCAGTAGTATGTGCTTAGACCCACTCTGAGGTAATTAATGAAAACAACTTCCTGAAAACATTAAAATGCCAGGAACCCACACAAAACATACACATCAATGATTGAGGGGAAAGAAGTCCAATTCTGCTCCAATTTTGTGATGTTTAATCACAATAATTATTATTGGAACTATTACATCATTTCTTCTTATCCTAATAGGGAAGCTAAATAAGGACAGAACTAATTTTATGCATCTTATAAAGGGCTGTGTGGAGAGAAATGAATCCTTACCTTTATTTGAAATATCTGAAAGTTTCGGTCTGAATATTCAGACCTCCATTGGATATCCACCCTAATTTACATTAATCAAGGAAATATTACTTTATGAGTCACTTGATAAAGTACTGCACTAAAACCGAAATATTATAGTAGCTACAGAATATCATCATTCCTTGCTTTCCCTTCAGCTTCTCTTTTTATGGTTTTATCTAGGAGTATAGCCTGGTCTGCCTGGAAATGTTAGTTCTTTATAAGGAGGCACTGATTGTCACTAATAGCTCCATTATCCCCTGGAACAGACTTGTTTATGAAATTCCCTTAAGTTAGGAAAAGGCTGCATCTCACTGCTAGGGTAGGATTTGCACCATCGCATGGTATTACAGAATAATATACCACAGAATTTGACCTCTGGAAAGTCACCTGTCCAGCACCTCACCCAAAAGGCCAGCAAGATTAGGTCACTCATGGCCTTGTCAAGGAAAGTTTTAAAATTCCCAAGAGGGGAGACTGCACAACCTCTATGGGCCATTGTTCTAATGTTTTGACCACTTTTTTTTAAAATAAAAATCCTAAACAGAAAGAAAACCCTACACCACAAAAGCCACCTCTTAATATCTAATTGGATTTTCCTATGTTAATTCCATTATCCCTTTTCTTATCACTGTATATCCACAAGTTTCTGATTCTATCTCCTCCACACCCTGTCCATCAGGTAGCTAGCTGAAGACAGCCCTAAAGTCTTACCTTTGCTCTTTCTTCTCAAGGCTGAACCAACCCAGGTCTCTGCCTCTCCCCTGTGCCATAATCTCCAGACCTTTGACCAGCTTGGTGGCCTGCACTGGACTTGCTCCAGTTCAATGTCTGGAGCAGGGGAGCCCGTCTTATACAGGGGAGCTGCAAAGACTGATCCCTACTGCGAATGTAGTCTCACAAGTGGCAGGGGAGAATAACATTTTTCCTCAATCTGCTACCTACACTCTTGTAGCCCACGGGATGGCTAGTTTCCTTTATTCCTTACCTGTTGTATGTTCAGCTCCCTGTCCACCAGGCCCAAGAGATGCCACACGATCTGGAAGATGACGGGGTTTCCCTTGTTTTGGGCAAAAAGCAAGCATTGCTTATGTACTATCAGCTTCCACAGGGTTACGTTGAGTCAGGTCCAGCTATCTCTGTTTCTCCTGGCCTAACATTCACTGCTGAAGACATTCCCAGATATCCCTTACCCTGAATATGATTGAAATAAAGCGGAACACTTATCAAATTAACATTTTGTTAGTACATAGACATAGAACTACAAAACACCACCAATTTCTAGACCTTGAAGATCAAAGTAAAGCAATGGTTTTGCATGCCCAGAGGAAAAACTGTTCCTCTCTCTCTTGTTGCCTCTTCCCTGCACAGCAGTCTCTTCAACCTTACATTTCCTCTTTCTGGAATTAACTTATATTCTGTCATTCTGCTTTAGCCTCAGTTTTTACTTTTGTGATTTATTTTTTTTAGATTTTTTTTTTTAAAGCAACTATTTCTGCTTGGTGAGCACAGATAAAGATGGTAATTAGGACATTTATTAACCCTTCCCAGATTTTGAAGTTGTGGAAGATGAACAGAGCAAATTACTAGCAGTTCAGTCAGGGGAAACTACCAACATACTATTCATGCATTCATTTGGTGTTTCAGAAGAGTTACAAAGAGTTAGAGCCTATAAACACAGCTCAACTGAACAGAGCTTTTCTCTCTCTCTGCCTGGAAAGTGTGGGTTTTTTAAAGAAATATTTTGTACTAATAGCAATTTTTGGTACTATTTTTCATATAGCTGGCTCATATACAGGCTCCTACTCCATTTAATCTCCTCTAAAACTCAAGAGTCCTACACCCCCTACCCCTAAAAAAAAAAAAAGCCAAACACCAAAACACTTTCCCAGATTCTCAAACTGACGATTCATTTGGTTTAGGTTTTTTGTTGGGTTGTGGGTTTTGATTTTTTTTACTCCTTCAAATAATCAAGGAGCCCATCCAGACCCAAAGGTAACCTACCTGCCATTGGACCTTCCATGCTCCTCTTTCTCCTGATATCTCCTGACCCACTGTCACTTAAACCCACATCAAATCTTTCCCATGCTTCCCCTCTCTACTTCACTTACAGCCATGGGAAAACTGAGCTAACAAGCCACAACAGTTCTCAACTGAAGATAACACTAGCAAGCAAAGAGTGCAGCAGAAAGTCTTCTTTCCAAAGAGAGACTTTTTTTTTTTGTTTTCAATTGAGGCACACCAAACCCAGATGCCCAGGCAGGACTCATCAACCTGTGGAGAGGTCCAGGACCTGTTAGTACCTAGACTCATTCATTTGGATAATCAATCACATCCCTCATTATAAGCATGTATGTAGGCAATTTGAGACACCAGGAGAAAGGAAGATACAGAAAGGAGATGGAAGTAGTTCAACTGCACCAAAGCCTCCAGGCCAGAAAAGGAGAGGTGACAGGCTACAAAGATGGACAACAGGCTATGAAGGTAGAAAAATGCATTCACCAACACATCAAGCCAGAGTTTGCAGTAAGCTGCTTTATACTGTCTGGGTCTAGGACCCTGGAAGGACAACTGGACACACAACTTCTTTTTAAAATACAGCCCGATTTCTAAATCACCCCTAAATATTTTAAGTATTAGCCCAATCCTAATTCTTGCTCCTATTGCTTTTATAATATGTTATAACAAGAATTATGAAGACAATCAGTAGATACCTCATTTTCTTTTTAATGACTTTTCATGAGTCAAAGAGTCCTAAAAATGGTTTTCTTCACAAAAAAAAAAAAAACAACCCACAACTCACACACCTTAAGAGAAAATGGGAGCTGGTTGGGCTGCACACAACTATCTTGTGGTCCACTGGAACACATGAATGAATTAATTTCCAATGTTACAATGTTCATGGTCACGTCACAGAAGAGTTCAGGGATATGATGCTTTAAATCCGTGACATTTTTGGAAGGAAATGTTTTGAGTTACTTCAAAAGGTATTAGTTTCTTTAGTGATGCTCAGTACCTTCATGATCACGGTGATTAAAGAGCCTAGCTTTCATGCAGTGGTCCCAGAGCTACATACTTTTGCCCCCAATATTTGACTATCTCTAAAAAAGCTTTTCACACATAGCATATATAGAATACATGATGCGTGATGTGTCAGAAAGCTTTTATGGTTACTTGTCAGGCTCTACTTGCCTAAATCCTTTGGGCCTTTACCCATTTTTAGGTATGTAATAAGGCTATTCCCATAGTTATACTGAACAAACCTTTGTCAGGAAACCTTTGACATCAATGGGACTGCAATCACTTGGGCTCACCACAAATTTCCCATGATACAAGAAAAAGTGGTTAATACAGTAGAGCTGTATTTTTGCATTCAGTCACAGTTTTTTAGTAAGCTTTTAAATCTCAGTTGTTGAAGCAGTCCCAATTTGTACGTAGAGAGAGAGACAAATAGTGTTATTCTAAAAATAATATATGCTGAATCGATACATTTAAACTGATGGTACTAAATGAATTCTTTTAGAAGAAATAGATAAAGCTTTTTTAACAGGATCTGCACCAAAAATACTACTGTATAAGGGAAGCATCTTCCATTCCAAACTCTTGCTTCAAGAATTCCATTAGAGTATTTAACTTCTTACTTGACGCTGCTGTTAATAACTTTCCTTTCATCTGATGGAATATTCATATTGCAGTGTGCCACCTATTTAGTGCAACTAACCAGATTCCATTATTTTTCCTCACCTGACAGTCAAAATTATTGTGATATTTCCCTTTATAAATATTGCTGACCTCTTTGAGGAGTGAAGAAAAATATAATGCATGCCTGAAAGTATTATAAATTTACATCCAATCTAACTTTTTTTCTTCACATCCCCAACACCTTTTCTGTTAACTATGCCAGTTCTTCTCTTCAGGTTAGGAAGATTATGTTTACTTGTTTCTTTTGGGTGTTTACCACAGCTTTCTATCAGAATTTTAACTACTACATTAAAACAGATTTCCTAACACAAGATCCATACATCTATTTATGTAGTTAAAATGTAATTTTCCAAATGGTTTCAGACATAAGCGTTTTTCAAAAGTGTAATCCACTACTAGTATATTAAAATGCCGTTTTGTGCAATACGACATATGCGTATAACAAATGGTGGGCAATGAAGAGGAAGTAAAAATATTGCATTTTCTCTTGAAATTACTATAGACTCAACTCAAATATTGTGCTTTTTCTACCCATCAGTGCACTCAATTTGAGTAAATTCAGCTTAATACTCAAAATCTCTCTATAACCTCAGTTCTGGCAAGAACCACATTTAGCCTACATCCCAATCTCTATCCATTTACTTTTTCTAAATAAAACCAGCCATTTGTCAGTTTTTTTAAACTTAAAACACAGCTTCTAAATTCATTAGGCAATCTTTCTAGCTAGGTCAGACACAGAATTGCTTCAAAAGCAGGCAGACCCTCTGTCCTTCTCGGCCCTCTGAGCCACTGAAGCCTTTAGGGCAAGAGCACCCACCACACTGCATGGGCAGGATACGGGAAACGTGCAGGTGATGCACCCTGCAAAGAACAGCAGGCAATTTATACAGTTCTTAGAAATAAAGTAGTAAAAACTGAGCCATACACAAAAACAGATAATATCGGGGGGGGTGGGGGGGGGGAGTGGCAGGTTTTGACAAAGGCCTCTCCTCTGCTAGGCTACAGACTTCCCCCCCCCCCCCCCGAGTCAGGCAGGAACCATCAATGGATGACTTCCATCAAACTTCTGTTTTCTACAGAGTTTCTGCTTGTAACAGCTTTGCCATTGCTCTATATACACTTTCAGATGGGCTGCCTTTTCAGGCCCTTCCAAAATGTTGATACGCAACTGCAAAAACGCAAAAGGGTTAACTTTTGCTTCATTTTAAGTTGACTTTAATTGAAAGATTATTCTTCAATTCAGGAAGTTCTGTTGAGATGTTTTAATCAGCACAGACACTTCAAGAGCAAGTGTCAAGCTGAGAGAGTTGTCTGTAGCACTGGGTAAATTAAGGGAGGAATGCACCACTTCAGATCACAGTTCCACTATAAATTCACAGCTGGGATGGCATCCTCTCTAAAATAATATTAGAAGACACAGACAGCAAAGACTGTAACTTCAGCTCCTTCCATCTTCATTACAAGGGCCTCATAATACATTTTTGTGACATCCTGGTAAGCTTCACGCTGTTCCCCTGGCTGTTTCACACTCCATTATAGCTTTGTTGTAAGACCTTCTGATCACAGCCTAGATTTTGGAAGGATTGCGTTGCTCTTTTTAGTTCTGAAAGGCAAGCTTGGCCTAATCATGCACTGCCCCTCCAATTAGCAAAAAGCATCAGATGAAGACATTTCTCAGTGAATTCTTATGGCTTGCATTATACAGTTCATAAAAAAGACCATTCAGTTACTTATTCACTTAAACCTAAAAGGTTTGCCTTTTTTTTTTTCCTTTTCCACACCATTAGCTGGAAAATTCAAAAGAGCAAACTCACAGTAAGTCAGACCATGAGCTTCAAAATGTTAACGTGTTCTTTTTCATCAGAAGATTTCTTGTCTATTTTGCAGGTGAAAGATTACAACACTCAATAAGAGATGAAGGGATGAGCAAGAAGATAAAAGACAACAGTGCTGCAGCCTCCTGGCCTCGTATGTTGATCTGCTTTAACATGAATCTTAGGATCACAGATTTCAAGACTCAGCTGAGGAACTGGGTAGCACACCAGAGCAAACAAATATAATCTCAAGCAACCTCCCTCAAGTGGAAAGCTTATCCTAAGAGCAGATTACAAGAAGTAGAAAATTATTGCAAAGACTAATCCTAGCTCTCAGCATTGCTGTTGGAGAAAGCTTGGTAAAACAGAATATATCTTAAGAAGGCAAGTACTGGACAACATTCAATATCACTTTATTTCTGTTTTCCCTAGCAGCCTGCATTCTAGAATAGACACCATAAGCAGAAACTCTAGACCCAGACTAGGTGTCTTAACTTTTCAGCAGGCTCAGCCAACAGTCTGGAAACTAGCACTAAAATACCGAAGCTGCGTAAGCCTGCCATTGGATATGTTATGGTCAAGAATGAAGTGTAAGCTGCAGACTAAGAAGGAAATGCAAAACTATACCTACATACAAATTTTCTTTGGATGCATCTGTGTTACTGAGAAATTCAGCACAACAGAAGCAAATCATTAGATGGAAGCAGTTAGTGCTCAGACCCCTCTTCAATATTTCTTTGAGGACTCCATGGGCAAAGTAGCCCATGCACTGGTTGAGCACCTAAGCTCTCAGTTAAGCATAAGCAAGCACATGGGAGTATGTCCTAATGTTCTCAGAAGGGAACATTGGGACAACTGCTTTGACAAGCACGTACCAAAACCACTGCATACCAGACTGACATGCAAGGAACAGTGAACAACTTAGATTTGGTTTAAAAAAAAAAAAAAATAAAATACAGAATTTGTGAAAGCTCAGAGGTTATGACTGTGTCCAGTACCAACAGTTTCTGGCTTGAAAGTTCCTACTGACATCTATGAAGAATAATTTCTGAAAGTAATGTTTTTTTAAAAACAATAAAGAGTTTACCTTCATTTATTTAAATGTTTTATGTTCTTCAAACTAAATCTCCAGAGAAACTTTGTTCTGCTTTCCAAGACAGTTGTCAGAGGTAGGACACAAGTTCATGCATTAAAATTATATGTGCAGATGACACAAGCCACTCTCACATCCTCCCTTTCATTAAAAAACATTGAAGCAAAGACCCTGTCAGGCACAACTGAAATTAATTTCATGAAATTTGGTTTGCTTTTTTTTTTCCTTTGGTGTATTAGAGAAATCACAAAAATATCTTCACAGTGAATAGTCGAGACATTTTAATTTTGAAATCATCACCATGCAAAAATGCTTGAATTTGCTTTTCAAAATCTACAATTTGTGAGGCTAATTTCTCAGGGTAGTATTTTTGATGGCAGGCAACTACATATCACTGACTTTCAAATGGGGCCTGAATATTTGAAGCTTTTAAAAACCTACTATTGGAAATCTGTATCGTTAAACTAACTTACTAGAAGTTAGTCACTTCTAGCAGAATCCCATTATTCTCACTTCAGTTGATTAGCAGTGCACAAAGCTGCTGTAACAAGGGCAAATTTGGTTTAAAGACAAGTCTAGGCAGGGCTTCTCAGGAATTCATAGACTTTACCACCACCAGACTTTTCTTTGTCCTTAACTTCACTTTCCAAGTCCTCTACCAAATAGTATTTTCAGGAATTTTAGACCAGCCTCCACAGAATAGCATGGAATAGCACAATGTCTGTGCATGTCTTCAAGCAATTGAAGTCAAGCCTGAAGCTCGAGTACGGTGAATCTCTGTGTGGAGTGATTCCATTCAGGCATCAGGTATCAGCCCAGTGCTAACAATTCACTTACCTGTTATCTCTACAGAAAACTGCTGACAAGTTTTCCTAGTTGTCCTCTGAAAACAGCAGTCAAAAGTATACAAACATATGAAGTATCATTTAAAATCAAGCCCTCAGAAAAATTAACCTGCAAATCTATTGAGAAAGCGAGTTACAAACACACCACTTTCACTCACTACGGGCTTTATGCTCAAGTTTTGGAGCAGGAAGGATGAGCATTTAAAGCTCCGCTTGTGAGAAATTAAATGGTAGTCATCATGTCTTTACACAGCTTTCTTGGGAACGAAAGCACAATTAGGAGACAAGTCCCTGGCCGCTGCTCGTTTCCTGTGTCCACAAGGTGCTGCACAATGTATCAGGTCTCTACAGCTGAGAAACTATTCCAGTAATCCGAAGAGGCTAGAGCTCAAGCACTGGACTTCAGTGCTTAGATGGCATGCAGTTTTAAAGAGGTTTAAACACATCCTGCAGGGTAAGCATGGCAAGTAGCCAAGGCAGAAAGCAATACTCACCAGGGACCAAGTCCTGAGCCCACCTTATGTTCCATTATGGCTGCACAACTTTATTGTTCTGACATCTGCTCTGGATGGACAGCTCTGCCTGCCATTTGCCTGTCTGTTCGTACTCTCTGGTATTATTTTACTTTTTCTTAGCTGCCTTTTCTCCAAGGCATACATGTATCCCACGTTGTCTTCCAGCTGCTAATCCCCATCTCTTTCTGCAAGCTTGTCTTTGTAGACGACTTTCTAGGTTCCAAGTCATTTTATCTTATCTTTAGTGTGATTTGACTTCTACTTGTCAAAATCTCTTCCTCATATCCCAGGCAGTTGCCACATCCATCATGTCTATTTCCCTTAACCACCATTGCCTTCAGCTTCCTCTTTGGAAGCTATGCAGTGGGTTCATTTAACATACACTGTAATATATGACGTTACAAAAATTTGACACTGTAAACATTGACTGCATGCTACAACAACTGCAAGCACATGAAAATAACCAGCCATTGATGACAGCAGGGAATCTATGCAAGTGGCAGCTTGAAAGCAGCATGCAGCTGTTTCTGTGGTTGTTTCCCTTAGAACCAACTCAGTGCAACGCATTCAAGTACCCTACAGATGGGATTACCGATGTGCAACTGCTTTTGGCTGCTACTTACCTATCAATTCACTCACAGATGTTGAGATCTAAATTTCTATTAGCATAAGTTTCCTGCTAATGCACACTTCTGCTCTTTTCATGATGCCTTCCCACTCTCATGGGAAGGCCTTCCCCCTCTCATGGGAAGGCCTTCCCCCCTTGCCACATATACCCCATATAAGGTTCAAAAGTGTTCTAGGGGCAAATGGCACCAAATATTTGAAATGTGCTGAAATGATCCTTTTCACACCAAACCTTTTCATCATGCTTGCTAATTATCACTAACTAGTAAAGGCAGGGCACAGAAGTTCTATGAATGCAAAAGGAAAGACGTTCATGTAACAGATTCCAAAAATTACATAACAAATTATCAGATCCTGAATATACTGCTAATTTTAAATTCACCTTGAAGCAAAGGTTTGTAGAAGTCATCACCAACACTCCAAACAATAACTATGCCAAGACACAGATTATATTCTATCAGTCTCCTCGTATGAAAACCAACCATCAAGATCACAAATTTAACACTTGTATGAAGAACACAGCTGTACACCTTATTAACAGTAGCTGCAGAAAGGAAAGTCAATGTTCGTTATGCTTCAGGGAGTGCGCAGCTCTAATGCAGGAGCATAAACATTTTCTGACGTTTGGAGAACTGGATGGTTCAAATGCTGCTACTTTTTTTTTTTCAATAAAGGACAAGGAAAAAAAAAGCAATGAAAGCAAGCAAAATAAGCAGTATAATGATGACATTTTTAAGAAAGAACTTTTGTTACACAACCTTATCTAGAAGTCTGTGACTATTCTTCTTTCTCTCTAGAAATAGTTTCTGTCCTGTCTACATGAAACTCAAAGGAGGAAGAGGTCAAGCAAGCTGCATGACTGTCACTTCAAGGAGATAGAGTCCTCAAAATAATCTTTGTTAGCATTGGTAAAGCAGCACTAAGTAATAATTCTTCCAAACACTTCCCCACAACACTAGTTGTACTCATCCACTTACTGATGAAAGGCCGCTCCAAGGCACGATGCATCTGTATATAAGAGGCAGCAGCAACAGGTTTGGTCCCATAGCTGGGTTAACATCCACTGTCCCCTTCCTGCTTCCAGGGGATCTACATGGACAGCTCCATTCTAACTCCTTTTTGGTAGGACAGCAGCACTGAAAGGGTTTGACTATCCAGACTCAAAGGCTAATTTGACTATTAAGAAGAGTAAAACAGTAAGAAAATGGAATAGAATAGACTATTTCAGTTGAAAAAGGCCTACAAGAATTGTCTAGCCCAACTACCTGACCAATCCAGGGCTGACCAAGTTAAAGCACGTTGTTAAGGACATTGTCCAAATTCCCCTTCAACACCGACAAGCCTGGGGCATCGCCCACCACCTCAGTAAAGAAAAGCTTCTTAACATCCAGTCTAAGCCTCCCTTGGTACAGTTTTGAACCATTCCTTTGTGTCCTATCACTGGATACCAGGGATAAGAGATCAGCACCTACAGCATTTCCTGTCCTCGAAAGGTATAGGGAGCAATGAGGTCACCCCTCAGTCCCCTTTTCTCCAAGCCAGCCAAGCCAAAAGTCCTTAGCTGCTCCATATAGGATATTCCTTCCAGTCTACCTTTCACAAGTTTTGTTGCCCTCCTCTGGACACATGGAAAAAAGTCCATGGGATTGATGTATTTAGACTTGATGATTTCAAACACCCCTTATAAAACCTTTATCAATTTTTCTTAAACTGACAAAGTTCTGGAATGGAGCAACTGTCAACTTTTAGACTCTTGTCCTGGAAAGCATAAACTTACTTTGAAAATATAGTGTTAATCTGTGTAACACTGATTTTGTCAGACCTGCACAATTAGATGAGTATAGTTTGCTGATAAGTTTCCCTTCTCTCAAAGCTCTGGTTCTACTGAAAGCTCATTTTGTATCCAACATGAAGGGGTTTTTACAGCTATCCTCTAGCTATACTAAATCTTCCTTTCAAGGTCAATTTGCTTTCCCAACAATAACTAATTTAGCATTGCAATATCACAGCAAGGCAGGCAAAACTGTCACCTCCATACTGCAGATTAGGACACAGAAGCACAAAGCAATTTTCCCATGTTCACACAGGCAGTCATCAGGGAATACAAACCACACCTCCTCAGCTCCATTTGCTGCAAGACAACACTTAATCCATTTTACAGTTAAGAATACTACTGCATTCATTTTCATTCATGAAACATTTAATTATTAAGGTATTTCTAATAGCCTGAATTTCTTTATTGATCTCTATCATTTAACTTCTAATCTTATTATTGCCAAGTAGGATTTTTTTTTCAAGATGTTCCATGATCAAAGTATTTTTTAAAATGTATTTGGTTCTTTAATGTCTAAGGCTCAAGTACTACACCTGACTTTAATTTTTATATTTGGGAACTACAAAATTACTATTCTATTCTTATGTCTAATAGTGTTAACAAATACTGTGTCCTTTCTTTCAGGAGAAAGAATAATAGAATCAACTTGGTCACCTGTTTATGAAAAATCTAGTACCTTTGTATTTTATGTCTCAAATTTTGAGAGGGCTAGAGGGTTCAAAACTGGCTACATGGGGTTGACATCTACATACCTACAAAGAGTACAGTCATAAGCCCCTTTGCTTTAGAAGATCCGACAAAAGTTTTTCAAGTTACTCCTCTGTCCACCATAGTATTTTCCCCAGTACTGACACCAGCTTTCATTCATTTTTACAACCACCCAGGTTCAGAGTTTCTAAATTTAATGCAAACTTGCACTTCCCACTTCTTAAAGGAAGGGAATGTCTTCCCTGCCCCAATTTTTGGCTTAACTATTCTAAATGGACTTGCATCTTTACAAAGAGTTTGTTGAGCCTTCTTAGGAGACAGTTCAGCATTAATTATCCAGACTTTCCAAATCTAACACTAGAGGTCAATAGGAGCAACATCACTTAAAAGTACTTAAAAGAATGGGGGGAGGAAGAAAGGGAAAAAAAACCAAACAACAAACCCAAACACAAAACCCACACACTACAACAACTCAACTCCTTTAAAATTATGACTAAAACAACTCAATGACCACTTCTTTGGAACCCATATGCATAACTGCTATGAATTGAAACCTGCTGCCCAAAAGAACACAAACACAGCCCAGAAAAAGCCTTTAATTTCTCTTTTGTATCATTAGTTCATTTCTTACATTATAAAAGCAACAGTTCCACGTTCCTGGAAAAGGCAGGAAAAAAAAACAATTACAGAGTAACTACTGATGTTTGCTTTGCCCTTTTGATTTTGATGTTGAGAGATGCAACTACCTATGTAAGAGTATTAGGACCACACTGTAAAGGTCATAAGGCTAGGGCTTCAATATAAGCTTTCCAGGTATATCCTATTTTCCCACTGAAAAATGCATATCATCAGCCACCAGCTATCCTAAAACTAGGATACTACCAACAATGCACAAGCTGTAGAGCTATTGGATACACACGTTATAGTCTTCTCACTATCACTAGATGGTCCCAGAATACACAAAGAAAAGGAGACGCATGCTTAGGCCAAATACAGAGACTTACGCATGCTATTGCCAATGGTTCTGCACATGCAGAGGGACATGAGGCTTACTAGATACACAGTTTTTGTGTAGGTACACCATAAGGTCCCTGAACCACTTCTAAAATTGTTACATTTATTTGCACATCCATGAAGCAACCGCACAGCAAAGGCACAAAAATTCTGTCACACTACGTGAGGGAGTTGGCGTCCATGTTCTACATAAGGCATGCACATATTTCTGTCTGAAAATTGCAGCTAGCTGGATAGGAGTTTTAATTGAGAGGGATAAGTTTTAGAGGAGAGAGAGGAGAGAACGTACTGGTCCAATAAACTGGGGGGGGGGGGGGGGGGGGGAAGGGGGGGGGTAGGGGGGGGGGGGGGGGGGGGGGGGGGGGGCGGGGGGGGAGAAGAAACCAATGGCAATAGATAACATTTATATCAAATTATTATTTTAGCTTTTTTCTTTATTAAACTATTGGATTTTGAACAACATTCTTATTCATGGCAGAGAGGGCTCTGACAGTCTCATGAAGTCATATTAGACCAATTTAACTTATTGCTTCTCTCCTGATACACAAAAGTCTATTCTGCAAATGCTATCAGCTGCTTTGTCAGCAAGAGGACAGCATTCTTCTTGAACAGTTCAAACTTGATATGAATACAGACAACTGACAGTTAAGTCACCCCTTTTTGTCATAAAACCATAGAACAGTTTGGGTTGGAAGGGACCTTAAAGACCATCGAGTTCCAGCCCCCCTGCCATGGGCTGGGACACTTCCCACTAAACCAGGTTGCTCAGAGCCCCATCCATCCTGGCCTTGAACACCTCCAGGGACGGGGCATCCACAACCTCCCTGGACAACCTGTTCATTTTTTCTGTTTTTCTTTACTTGTCTCTTTTTCATCTTACATCACACGGATGTTTCCCACCCCCCATAGTCTCTTGATTCTGTTTTGAGGAAACATACACTTGGGTCAGACTACAAATCCCTAGATTTCTGAGACAGTCAAGTCACAGATTTTGTTCTATTCCAGGATCAGATGCAAGCTCACTCAAATCCTAGTCCTTCATTTCATCTCACTTTGGAAGGTCAGTCTTGAAAAATCTCGAGGTACAGAACTCCCACTGATTGCAAGAGGAATCATCTGAACATCCACAATGGGCAAATGGAAAAACAAGTACCACCAAGCACTACAAACACACAGTTTAAGACATAGGGTACTCTTAAAATGGGGGAAGACACGCTTAGGTTTTCAGGTCAGGAAGCGTGCATGTTGTCCCTTTCCAGCTCTCTGACCTTGTGTTGCAATGAAGTGGTAAATGGATCTATTTACAATTAATCATTTGACATTGTAACTATTAATGATAAGAGATTTCTGTTACGCTTCTGGAAGATAATAGGGGAAACTAAGTATACATTTAATAATTTAACATTAAGCAAAGTCATTGTATTCATCAGAGCATAGTGCTTTTTTTAGGTCCCTAAGAAGTGTGGAAAAAACCCCACAAACACTACTAAGTGGCATTAATGCTTTTCAATCAGCTCTACCAAAATATACTTATGTGTATTTATGTAAAATAATGGGTTGTCTTCATGCCCACATTTTTAACATAAGTTTTAAGAGCTGTCATATTTAAATGTTGTTCTAAATCAAAATACATTGTATTTCTGACAATCGCTAGCTGCATATATCACCCTTTATTGCATTAAAATGGACAAGAATGCAACAGGACATGATTCATTACTGCCAGGCTTAGCATTCTAAAGCAATGACTCAAAAACTTTTGAATGCATCACTATGTTAATAGCCTTTCCTTCCAGTGGGGTTTTTTTAAGGTGTGGGTTTTTTTTCTTTCCAATCAAAAACAAGGTAAGTACCAAGAAACCCGAGTCTCTACCAGTAAATCAAATGTCACAAGTATCCACAGCATCAGATGTATCTAAATTTACCAAGGGTATGCTCAATAAGAAAAAGTTTGAGATGTAGGAACATTTCACACCTGAAGTCCAGTTATGAAAAAGTTTCATTTTCAGTAAGTTGTATGAAATGCACAAGTACTAGCTCATAAGAATTAATAAATGGCCATAGAAGCTTTCTCTGGGCGTGGCCTTATTTTCTACACACAAGCCTCTTCTTCCAGGCCAAGAATGAATTATGAAATAGATAACCTGGACTACTGTGATCTTCTAGAAATACAGGAAAGGAACATGGGAATAAAACAATCCTCCCACCAGTGTACTGGTGAAGATGAAAACCTGCTGATTTTGAAGAGTTCTGGCACTATGGGTAAGAGATTCACTAAAGCAATCTGTAAACCACTGACACAGACAAAAACAACTGAAATGTCGTCTTAGTACGCTCTTTTTACACCCTTCAAATAATGCATTCTCTTTTCTATTTTCATTCTTTTTAATTTAGTATTTGGCTTAGTTTGGCACAGAACACCAATGTATTGCTACTCATAAACTATCTCTGCTCAAACATATATAGGTTCACAGGCTCACCTAAACATAAAACTGGAATTTGACATGCAAATGCTTTATACAAAGCTGCGATATCTTCTGGGAGAAATTCTTAGTGTAAAAACTAATGTAATTTGCTAATATGGATATTTTCACTTAGACATTCACCTCTACTGGGTGGATACATGTCTTCATTTCTGTGGTTATATACCATAAGAAATTAGTGGAAAATTACTTCATCAGCTACATATGAATAGCCAAACTGATGTTGGCCAAAATCCATTTAACACAATACAACAGCCAATAGTAGATGTGTAGGAAGCACTGTAAGAACTAGATAAGTATAGATACTTCCCTGGTAAACCACTTAATTCAGGGAGGTTTAAAAAAATTTAAACCTTGTGACCTTTCTAAACCATAGAAGAGCTAACCTTGCAGCTTACTATAGGTTTGTCATCATGGTTTCTCTTATGTAGTTACCTTTGAACCCATATAGAGATTTAGGATCAACAATATCCTCTACAACATCTCATGGCAAGGAGTTCTTCACAGTAGTATTTGTCTTAAATCTGACACTTGCTGTTTTAATCTGACACTCATTCTTATCAAAGAGAGTGAACAGGTTTAGTTCTTCCATGCCTCCCATGATTAGATAGACTCTTGTCTGATCTTATCTCTGTAATTTCTCTCTCAAAGCAGAAGGAATTCTTGTCCATTTAACCATTACTTTAGCAAGGCCTTTCCACGTAGATCTGAGTATCCATAAGGAGCTGTATATTCACTTATGGAAAAAAAAGAATACCTGTGAGAACTTTTCACCCTACTTTGTTGCAGCAGAGTTTCCATTCTCTTCTGGTCACACTTAATCTTCATGTAGGAATCTCACAGAGATATCTTGTGCAAGATTCCCTTTACATTTCAAACTTGATGGGCTATGCCAGAGTCAACTTCTATTGGCCTAGCAATGACCCCTCAACAACTACAAATGTGGTGAAAGCAGTTTCTCTGGGGCAGACTGCAAAGAGCATACTATAAAAATTTTTGGTCCCTTCCTTCCAGTAAGCTATGGTCCAATTAGGCAAAGCAGACATTACTTTGAGTCTCTAACCTGGAAATATCTGATGGCATGTTATGGCCCAATGAAAGGGATTGAAAGGAACATACTTAGCACACTGTTAAGCTGTCCCACAAAAGTGTCAACACATTAGATGTCCTTTTTTCCTAAGGAATTTCCCTAATTTGTAAAGAACAAACATTCCCTCACTTATTTTTTTTGCACTCATTTATATGTTCTGGGGATAGTTCATGAACAGGTACAATAATTCTGGTTGTTTCAGATCATATTTCCAAGTACAAATTTGATATGTGTTTTCAAAGCCATTTTGGCCCATCAATGTCCAAATATATTTCATAAGTGTGAAATTTCACACCTGCAAAACATAACTGCCTATTTCCCAAATAGCTGACAGATATTCAACTGTATTGAGACTACATACATGTGAATTGAGTCTGCAAGGACCCAAAATATGCTATTTCAGTAAATTCCATTAATTGATTTAAAACACATTGGCAATTTCAATTTTTCTGAATCCTTTCAGGATAAATTCTTGTTTTAAGAAACCACTCAAGGACTTACAGCTGCCACCCAAAGAGGAGGGTAGAAGCCAGTATCCTAATTCAGCAAGGCCAATCACCAAAGCTGATCAATAGCTTTGCTTCTGCTCTAAGAGAACTCCAAGGATATATCAAGGGCAGATATAAAGGATACGCTAGACAGAAATCAGTTTCCATCCTGCATGACATCTTTTAATACCAGCTGAACAAGTCTTGAGCATCCCCCCACAAAAAAAAAAATTTTTGAAACTTTCTGTGCACATCTGCAGAATAAAGTGGAGACAAGATGGTATGAATAAATGAGCCCTGAGGTCTGCTTCACAGCAGCATACTCCATCAGACACATTTACCTACTCTTCACATGGAAGCAGAAAGCCTGGTACCACTTTTTTTGACTGTTAGGGAGAGGGAGAATCTTATCAATGCACATAAATGCCTCATGGGAAGGAATAAAGAAAAATGAGCTAGACCCTTGCCAGTGATGCCCACTGACAGAACAAGAGGCAATAGGCACAGATCGAAACACATGAAGTTCCATCTGAACAGAAGGAACTGTGTGAGTGGTCAAACACTTGAACAGGCTGTCCAATAAAGGTTGAGAGGTTCCCATCTGCAGATATACTCTAAAGTCAATTAGGCACTGTCCTGGGCAACTCGTGGTAGCAGACCCTTCTTCAACAAGAGGGTTGTTAGACTATATCATCACCAGAAATCCCTACTGATCCCAAATGTTCTCTGATTCTGTAGAGAAAAGACAGGACAACAAACGTGTCTCTGCTGTTGTGCTCAAAGGTATAGAAGCCAGATTTGGTCTCAGTTCCCATGCCTGGTGATGGAGCATTACCAGCACTTAGCTATGGTCAGTGATGTTCACTACTCACTTTGAGCCAACCAAAGATCTCAGTGGTGGGACAGACCCAGCACTCAGTCTGATTCAATAACCCTTGCTGCAAAGCAGAAGCGTTCTAGAGAGGACTCAGTGCCACATCAGCATGACTACACAGCCTTGAATCAGCACAGGTGGGTTAGAGCTCACCATCATCTACCTGTAACATGTCATGGAAATACTCCTCTAAAGAAAGCCAACTAGGGAAAACCTCCTTTCCGCGCTCTCCCCCTCCCTTTGTGTTCTTTTGTTGCAGTGGGAGAAGTCATTTGAGTTTGGTTTTTTAAATGTACACACCAGTAGAGACAACAAGCCCTGCTGCATCCCCATGGGAGTTTCACTGAGGTGTTCCTGATTCAAGACTTCTCAATTCAAAGGCTATCTTGCCCAGCTAACTATAGCCTCCTCAGTGGCTTCTGCTACTGCGGGCTGCTGAAGGGAATCAGTAATACAGTCAATGATTTAAAATTAGGACAAGCTGGATTTAATTATAGCCTGTTTCACTCCTCCCCAAAGAGACATGAAATGGAGAAAAGAAGCTTATAATACCACAAAATTTCTTAATATCCCTTAATATCTCTATTCTTAATAGACAGAAAATGAGGTCTTGTTTTCTTAGTCTGAAAATGTATCCCTTTCAAAAAGAAAGGAATAAATTTTAAAAAAGTGTTCCATTAATCTCTCTTTGATACTATCAATTAAAACAGACATCTTTAACTATTTAGGTACATTATTGATCTTCTGCACTCTTTCATTCTCTGTTACTCAAGAATTAGTCTTCAAACACTTTTTGACAAAAAAAAAGTTGTCTTTTCTCACCAGCGCCCTAATGATCACACAAGCAGCTGGTAAGATGGTGGCCAGAATTTGAACTGTTCTACCCTGCGGGTCACTCACTGATTCTCTTTCAAAATACACAGCAAAGAACGTAAAGATTTGCGTATCTTTACGCAAATAAAGGCAGCCATCATTCTTTTTGGTGACTCCAGAGCGGCAATTTTTTTTTTTATTTTTTTTTTAGAAATTTATGTTTACAAAATAATTTGAAGATCTGAGCTGCACCTAGATTTACAAACTATCGTAGCATGACTCTTACGGTAAACTGGCTTGGCGTGATAAGGCTACGTAGACATGTCACTCTGGGTTTCCACACCTGGCCATACAGCCACTGACCTCTGGTGTAAGCCTACCATGCCTGAGAGAGCTGCGTGTGCTACTTGGTCTTCATGCCTCTCTGTCCCTCGGAGCAAGACTACACAACTTCCCATTCTAAGTTATCATGCACCCCTGCTTAAGACACTGTTGTGCTTTGGTCTGAAAAGTCCAGCACTGATCTCTTTCCTTTGGGAGTCTGTAGCAAAGGAAGATGACAGTGACAAGGCAGCTTTCTGACAGCTTTAAAGTCACAGCACACTTAGAAAAACTTCTCTGCTTTCTCCAAGGCTATCACCTGGTCTAGGTAAATCTCATTTCCTTTAAAATCTTAGCTCACCATATGTTATCCCAGTATTGCTACAGCAGAAAGTATACATTTACAGTAAGCAGCAGTACACATTCCCACATGACCTAGAGGTCTGCTGTTCCCAGTTATAGCCCAGTAGACCATCCAAAAGTCTCAATCACAAGAACTCCAGTGTAATCATCTTCCCCATAACAACTGTGTCAAGAGTGGGAAGCAACAGGGATGAAGTCTTGCCTAACTGCTACAGCTATTTTGATGCCCAGATTGCAAAACAAACACCTAGTTTTAAATTCTTAAAACCTTTGTGGTTAGTAAATTCGGTGCTGTCCCTTAAAAACCTTGAAGAGCTTTTCAACTAATTTCTCACAATTTCCCTTATCCTGCTACTACACAGGAAATATGAAAGGATTCTCCTGGACTGCTGTTTACTGTTTACATTTATTTGCATCACATTTATTACTGAGTGTAATTAATTGCATACTCCAAAGATGCTGATGCAGGAAGAGTTTTTCTTTCCCCTTGATACGTAATTTAGCAACCAGAGGTGCAAACAGAATTAACTTTCCTCTGAAACGCTAGAAACTGATTCTATCATATGGTCAGCTTTCATGTAAAAATAAGTACTCTGGGCAGGCATTCCTTATTTTGTAGGATCTCCTATGTCTCAGTCAGTCAGTTAATCTAAAAAACTTAAGAAGGTTCCATCCTGATTTTCCATGTGTGGTTTTGGTGTGCCAGCATTATCTTACAACATACCTGTTCTAAAAACTTCCTATCACAAGTGAGCTATGCATGTAATTTTAAACCATCTACTAGAACCTTTATATTACATGTCATCACCATGACAATCTCTCCTCTAGTGAAGGTGCTTTTCTGTATTCAGGTGCACAGATACTTAAACATACCCACATGTATAGGTTCTCAGAACTTTTCTATGCTTTTTATTCTGTAAGCTTCTCCTTGAATGGTTAAGTCAAGCATGATGGATTAGAGTTGCTGTGCAAATACAAAGTCATTCAATGATAGTCTGACAGAGGGCATTTGCTTAAAAAAATACTCCGTGAACGAGTGTTTTGGGCATTACTGCTTCAAATAAATCAAATAAAGTGTTTTCTGTTGCTTTTCTCTATAATATTTTGTTAAAACTTCCATGTAGCATCTTAAATGTCATCTTGATTAAATGCTATGTCTGAAATTGAGCAGCAGCTGAGAAAAAGTAGCGCAGAAGAGTGCTATGTATGTCACAGCCAACTCTTGAATGTTATTTCTCCTAGTTAGCTATAAGGCCAGTGTAACTACATCCTTCTTTATATGCGTAGCAAACAGGAGCAACACATGAAAAACCCTGACCATGACAGCTGTTATCCCTCTTAGAAAACTTACTGGGTTTTATATTACCAATCCAGCGGGTTGATGAAGCAAGATGAATTTCCATCTAGAAGTTATACCAGTATCTGATAAGACTTTTAGTGATTACCTGATGCATTCCTTTTGGCTGTTTCCAAAAAGATGGAAGTGCTCTATCATTTACATAGATGTTCTTTTCCCATTATGTTTCAGACAACTGGCTACTAAAAGTAACAGAATAACTGCTTTTGGAGTCAGGTTCTCCAATGCAAAGCAGCTCTTTGGCAAAGTTGACTCTGACCAGAACCATTCAAAATATTTTTATATGAAACACAATGTTGCTTATGGAATCCACAATGGTGTGCCAGCATATACTTTCATTATTGTCACTTACACAAACTAAAGTTTGTCTGATTTTTGAGATAATTATAGAAGAAAAAAAAGAAATCCCACAATGCAGTAGTAACACAAATTATAAAGATACAGGAATAACAAAAGGACCTTACTCCAGATTCCCTCCTTTTTCAGTAGCCTGCTCTCTTGACATTACTGTTCTGAATTCTGGCAAGTTTCCTAAAAAAGAGAGAGAGTGTGTGTGTTAAAGTCACTGTTCCTTAAAGTAAAGGCCATGCTTATGAAATCATGCTAATCTTTGAAACACACCAACACTAACCAGTACTCATGACTACCACTGAAGTGTCTAATCTTTTACTTTTTCAAAATAGCCATTGATTACAGTTGAGCTAGGCAAAGCACACATAACTACCATGAATTTATTTAATGATCATTGGAGTTAATAAAATTTAATCCAAATATCCTTTGTGTCCATATAACCGAGACCATAATGTAGACTGCTCTTTGCTAACCAGCCCAGATAAATATGTATATACAGATTATGTACACCTAATGCACAATAGCTCAGAAAGCCTAAACTGTGGGGCAGGTGCACCCAGCCTATCTTTTGGAGCAGGAGAGAAAGAACATTGAGAGCACTGGGGCTGTGACATCCTAACTATCCAGGAGGTACCTATCAAGGCTATTCATCCAATAACACAACACGAGCTATTTGGGACATACAGATCACGAGCACTGTATCCTTTCACATAGAATAATGCAAACCCCTTTTTGTTGTGGCACAGGACAGACATCACAGTACTAACTCCACAGACAGGAAGAAGTGCCTTACCCTGTCTGCCAAGTGCAATTGTCCAAGGCCTAGAGGTAATCAAGGCATGGATGGCCAACTCCAGTGCAGCAGGCTACCAACCAAGTGCCCATGGAGACTCATCCTACAAAACCACCCCAAAATGTGTCCTATACTTGAAGCAAAATGTTTCTCCTCATAAGACACTGCAATGCACAATGTGGCATTTCAACAGTTTTGTCATACTTTTGTCTGAACTAAGATAGTTACATTCTGCCAAAGTGTGATAGATCACTGTGGTCAGTTCATTATCTGAGGTGGTGGCACTGGATTTCATGGCCAGCTAAAAGCTGCTCATAAATATTCCTAATAATCTGTTGAGAAGTAATTCCATTACCCACAGGAATCAAAGCTTTACAAGAGTGACTCATGCACCTGGTTATTGTTAATATTAGATACTGGTGCCACTTTATTTTGTGTTTTCCTTCTCATACCATCTGCCAGTCTCTCTTCCATTTTGCTCTAAATGGTGTTGCTGCACCCAGTTGCTGCTCTTCCCCAGGCCCTCAATGGCCTTGGTTGAGCAGAGGCTAGAATTAAAGACAAAGCAATCATGGGACACTTACAAGCTCTTTGTATTTGAGTCTGAAGTAAATATTGATTTCTTCAAGTAATGATAGCATACATTAGAGATTTCAGCATACCTAGGTATATAATGGTAATTTTATTTGTTCACTAGACATTTTTAACATTCAAAAGTGTCTGTTCCCAAATATTGCAAGAATTAATGAGTTTTACTAGCACTGAAAAGCAGAAAAAAAACTTAGTGAAAACCTTTTGGTTTAAAATATTACATTTTAATAGAAAAATCTAGCTAAAATGCTCAAATAAACATTAGATGCTTTTAAGTTTTTCAATAAAGAATGAAAAGCTCAAATGAAAGTTAAAAGCTTCTTAAATCAGGAGGGATCCAAATATCTCTTACACATATTCATAAAGCAACGCTGCATTGTTGATTTTTCTGGTTAAAGAGGTTGTCAATAAAAAAAAAAACCACACATCACCCATAAGTATTATAATTTAAAGCTATGTTTTTCACCTTCCACAAAAAAAAACACCAAAAACAATCCCAGGAATCTAACAACATTTGTCAGCATGGTCATCCCCCCTCACCCCTGTCACAGGTTTCCCTTTCTTGAACAGGATCCAGGCAATCTCTAACAACTTCAGTAATAAACAGTTAACTTGAAGAGGCATAAGCAAATTCTGTGATTTGAGGAAATATTAATGCCATCTTTTAAAATGCGCTTTACTAAATATTTAAAAAGATGTCTTGGAACAATTTTTAGGTCACCAAGGTAAAGACTGCAATTCAGCACTGCACAGATATGGCTCCTGATTTGATTGCCAGGAAGCCCAAGTGCCAGGCTTCATACGGTTTAATGGCCTTCACTGACAGCAGCTTAGTCACTGAGCTGCTTTGGCAGCAAAGAGTTTTCTAAGCGCCTCTAGCAGAGAATTCAGTTCCACATACTCAGTGCACAAAATAAGAATATCCACTGTGATGAAGGAATCCAAGGAAAGTGTTCTTTCCCTTTGCCCCCAGTTGGTTCATTCCCCAGGATCATTCCTCCCTGCGTGAACAGTTACTGGCCACCTCACAAAGCCTCCGAGATGAACTCAGCTAAAGAAACTGCCTTTAAATTCTTACAGAAAAGGTGGGAATGCATGGGGCAACCAGTTCAGTGGAACCTTAATTGGCAATTTAACAAGGGAGACAAGATCACCAATCAACCATCAGTACTACAATAATAACCACCATTTTTCATGCATCTTATCTATCTCTTTGCCATTGAAAAAGTACAGAAAACAAATGCATGATTGATAACTGCCCTGATAGCTTGAATGGAGTAAGCAATGAACAAATGTCTATCGAATCTGACACCCAAAAAAGCCATGCAACACAAACATATACTCTACCATCAAATATATAAGTGATTGTAGATCACATTCCAGCAATACATTTTTGGGCAGATATTAGAGATTTCATTCTGCTATTAGAGATCCCATTCTGGACACATTTATTCATACAGAGGTTACAGAAGCTCTTGTACTATTGCAAAGAGATTGTTAGAGTAGTAAGCAGTACTACATCATCCATTCAAAATGGCAATGGAAAAATGCTTCCTACTTTCTCTCTGGTAGTGGAAGGAGTACACACTCTGCCTTCTTTACTGAGTTTTGGGGTTTTGGGGAGTGTTTTTCTTTGGTTTTTGGTGTTTTGTTGTTTGGGCTAGAAATATCTGATATTAAAACACATCTCTACTAGCCCTAAAGGTCTAGTAATCAGGTCTTCAGGGCACACAAGTAGAGTTCACAAGTAGAAGAAGCAATGGTCTGATATTCTTTGCTCAGATATGGTCTCTAAATACTTGGCTTCGACTCTCCCTTGGCTCATGTGAAAGATAGCCTTGCTGCCTTCTTCATGTCCTGGCTTAGCCACAAGGTAATACACAAAACAGAGAAATTGGATTTCTTACTGGTGTCACACAAGTCATCCTCTCTCTGAGGATGAACATCTCTCAATGTTCCTCTCTCTGAGAGCACAGTTGAGAGTATAGCATCCATCTGTGGGTCAGCAGGTGTGTGACCACAAACAAGCCAGCCCCATGGCTGTTGCAGTTGCAAATAGGCAGACCTCGAAAAAAATCAGTGCCTGATAGTTCCAGTTTGAAACAAAGCTGCCAATACAAATGGAAAGTGGCACAGCATCTTTCAGATTTGACCAGTGATCATTTAATACATTTCACTTACTTAAAGGGAGGATGTCTTGTTAGCATTGTATAACAAGGTGCCAGTATCATGGAAGCACTCACTATTTAATCAGCTGTGAGTAGCAGTAATTTGGAGTTTTCCACAGAAACCTAACCCTCAATTCAAAATTACTTTGCAGACTGCTCTCATGGGAGATGTCCAGTTCAAATGTTGTACTCTGCATCTCAATGTGGCATGGGAGATTGCAGGAGGATATAATTTAGGGATTGCATTTCCTTTCCCTCTATTTAAAAAATATTTTACAGTTTCAACCTTATGCTAATGAAAATGTCATTACTACAAGCCCAGGAACTTTTACTGTTGAGTCTGGGTAAACGTAATGGGCTGAAACAAAGTATCATGGAAAAACTATGCAAATCACCATGTGCAGTAAATCAAGCTAATAGGCAGACTTCAGCTTTCTTCCACAAAGGTCAAACATAGCCTGCAGTCAGGAGCAAAAAATGGGACAGTAGAATCATAGAATTGTCTAGGTTGGAAGGGATTTTTTCAGATCATGTAGTCCAGCCATCAACCTAACACTGACAAAAACTATCATTAAACCGCATTGCTAAGCGTTACCTCTACGCATCTTTTAAGTACAACCAGGGATAGTGACTCAACCACTTCCCTGGTTTGCCTGCTTAATAACCCAAGCAAATAAAATTTAGTGACAATCCATTCACAAAATGGATTTTTCCATTTCCATTCACAAATGGATTTACACACAAAATGTAAGTACAGAAATACCAAACATTAGTGGTACACCTCCCTTGTCAATAGCACAAACAAGAATCTTACCAAAAAAAACCCTCCTTTGACACTATTTCATGCACCTAGTCTGCCCATTACTGATGACTCCACTTTAAACTCTTACTTTTGTCAGTATGCCAAAGGAAAAGTGGAATTGTGTAAAGCTGACAAAAAGAAGTTTGAGGCAAAATATGTATCAAAACTGAAATCGAAAGGCAACTGAATCAAGCTGTTAGTACCCACACCATGAAGTGATTTCTGACAATAGAGGGCCCCTTACCACAGACAAGAATCATAAAGCAAAATACCAGACCTGGAAGCTGAAGCTAGACTGATTCAAACTAGAAATAAGTTTTCCCTGAGGAGTACAAAAAATACAGCATGAACTCTGAATTACTTTCAGTTTTTTAAAAAATAATGGACACTTTTCCAAACAACACATTACATCTGATTTAGACACTAAAGACTGACTTTATTAGATTACCAAATGAAATTCAAGATAGGTATCTATAGTCAGTAATACTAAATTATTATAAAAGTACTACAGTTCTAAAATATGACTCCATTATTTTCAATATTTCACAAGTTATTGTAAACATCACTCCTGCACCACATAAGGAGACCATTTTTCTTAATAATGTGATCCTTTTCCAATTTGCCTAGGCTAAAGTTTTGGCCTTTTTCCTTTGCATTCAACACTACAAAGCCCCATGCAAAGCCCAGATTTCCCTGTAGCTGCACAGCAGAAAACTTTTTAGTTCATTGAGCTACCTCAGGCAATTGTTCATATAGAGATTTCCAGAGAATCAACATGAGACTAATACTGGCTCCCTGGATTCAATTGCGCACGTCCCCTCCATTTTGCCTTGAGCAGCATTTCTTTCCCTTACAGAAAAAAAAAAGCCTTCTGTTTACATCAGCCTTCTCTCCTCCTTGCTTGGCCATCCATCAAGAATACGAAGCTTCCACATGCTTAGTATTCCAAACTTCCTCAATTCAATGTCTACTTCAAAAAAAGAAAAAGAAAACAAGCATACCCACACACAGATACCTCTTTAGGAATCAATTACAATTTACTTAAACCAAGTGTGTAGGTTCAGCTCTTCTAGAACTTGGCTCTCTGCCCTGGCACATTCATACAGTCATATGTCACTACAGTATGTAGCTTAAAATAATTATGTAACTCTCTCCCATTATTTTAAAATCCTATAATATACACGCCTCATCTATTGAGACCACAAAAAAAGTGGAGTCACTTAGTGCAGTTATCAAATAGAATTTTGGAAATTTATACCAACATTTTCAGTCATTTAGAAAGTCTAAGAAATACTGCATAACTTTTTATTCCAAAAGGATCATAACAACATGGATAACATACTAGGCAATTTGTCGAGATAATTAAAGACCAATTTGAAAGGTAGGAATTCTCTTCAGTTTCCACTGAAGTCAGTGGAAGTTGGGGAGAAATGCGTATTACTTAGAACCTTTATCTCTCTCTCCCTCCTGTGTCGCTGCTTTACTCCATCAGCCAGCACATTTAGTAAAGCTTAAAGATTGAGCTTTGACCATAACTTCTGAAACATCTAACAATGATGTGCAGGTTAGAAGGGAAGAAACAACGCTGCAGATGAACAAGGTATAGAAGTACAGTACACATAAGTATATATCATTTCCTTCCCTCATCTGTAGCTTCCTGTAGGCTCCATCCTACAACTCCTGAAGCCAAGGAGTTTGCAATTGACTCTAAAGGCCATCTACTCCTCTTTTCACATTTGCTGCCTCGTACAAGGAGATTAGGGAGAGGTCCTACTAACAATTAGGTTGTGTTAGAAGTAATCCTAAAATAATGCAGAAGCCTCAATCAGCAGCCATGAAGCAATAGCAAAAACTTAAACATAATATAAACACAGCCACATCCATCACGTAGGGCAAGTAGGCATGGACTTCCCTGGGGGTTTCCTCATTTAGTTCTCTGTCATACGACTCAAAGCCTTCCTGCCACAGCTGTGACCAGCCAGCCCTACCATGTACTAGGATTTTCCTCTGTCTAGAATCAGAGCTATTTCTGTGCTTAAGACTGTTATTCATTATTAGTAAACATTGCCAACAGGTAAAAGAGATGAAGTTAAAGAACATGCAGAAGTGATTATGCATTATTACAAAAAGAGAAAGGAAAATAGTCTTGCAATTAAAGGGGGAGAGTTCAGAACCTGACTCGGGCTTTTCAAATCACTTGAAGAAGCAAGGAGCTACCTTCACACATTTAAAAATATTCACCTATTTCACATAAATACATAACCTATAGTGGCTCAGATATTACAATAACTGGGGAATTATAAATACCTAAATAAATATAACCATATCCTCTAGCACTGAGGATACATTGAGAAAGATTAAGAGTTTGGTTCCAGCATATTGTGAAGCACAAACTATGGAACAACACTAAAAACATTACTTAGCAAGAATGGGTCTTAAACTAAAATATCATTACACTTGGAAGTAGTAATATATGTTTAGGGAATTCTAGCCTAATTAACCGCCAGTAAATAAGTATATAAATAAATGGGAAAATAATTTTTTGTTTTGTTTAATTGCCTTAAGTGGAAGTTTGTAAGTCAGACATACTGCCTGTTTTCAGTGAGTTGATAAAGCTGGCTATGAGGTTAGTGTTCTTGATTCTAGCACATTACTACACTTTCTATTAGGGAGGATGAGGTGCCTTTCAACCAACTATCATGACATTATTCATAATACATTAATCTTCTTCTAGGTGCTTAACAGGAATTGCTGATTCAGCAGAGAAAGACTAAATACAGTTCATTTAGGTAGGCTGGAACAGACCTTGGGAAAAAAAAGCAAACTAATAAAAAAAAAGTCACAGGAATTAGGTTTCGGTGATTTGAATGCCACAATCTTCTCTTTAATCTGCTCCCTCCAGCTAAATTCCAGGCATGGATGCCTGGAGGTGATACAGCAAAAATTTAGAAATACACACTTACATTCCTGACCAGTAACCCAAAAACACAAGTTGTGTTCAAGCCAATTTCTAATGTCTCGGAAAATCAACATTTGTCAGTCTTAAAGAAAGACCAATAAAGGATTCTCAAATTATAACACCAGGTCCTTTCAAGTTGTTTGAGTATTTTGTTTTAAATAGAACAGCTCTAATGGATAAAGTTAGGTACAACAACAAAGTTACTCCACACCATAGCCTTGTCAGACATGCACAAAAGCAGCAAGATTGTTTTTATGACTGGCTGGAATAAGACCCTAGAGATACTTAGCTGTCATGAAAGCTCTGCATGCCATTATCAGAAGAGCAAAAAGCAAATGAGGCAGTCATCTGAAGGGTAGATACAGCAAGAAATAATTGAATATCCAGTAAACAAAGGAAGAAAAGAGGTCTAATGAGGTTTTGGTAGTAACAGCCACTGGAGAAGTTCATCAGATAATGAGGAGATGCAATAACAGGTCAAGAAAAACAAGAAGGGCAACTTGTTCAGCTGGCAGCAGCTCCAAGGTGCTATGGCTGCAAGACAGAGCAGCTAGAGAGACAGAGAGAAGCCTGTGTTTATTGTATTTTTCTTGCATAATGAAAACACCTGAATTCAGATACAGCTTAAAATAAAAGCATCCAATCTGTTAATTAACAAACTTGTGTTTATTTTATTTTTCTTGCATAATGAAAACACCTGAATTCGGATACAGCTTAAAATAAAAGCAACCAATCCGTTAATTGTAAAGCACAGCCCCCTACAGCTAATAATCTGTGCACATCACACACATAGTCAGGAGTCAAAGGAATATGCTGTTTTCCATGACTCATCAGCACTGGGCACACAGACTCTTGTAAACATCATCAAGCAGAGTTTTATTCATTCTGAATTATGCATTAGGGAGTTGAGTGGACTCTGTTAAAATTCTTCAAGCAGTGGTCTAGAAAATCATGCTAACAAATAACCTACCTTTGTAATCTGCTGTGCATTGAACATAACAATAAGTCACAACAGGCCGTGCATCAATAGGCTATTGGCACATGTTTTGGAGGCATTCTGACGACCAAAGCAGAAGCCTGAGTGCCTCCACCCGAGAAGAGCACCAGCAGCCTACAAATGCACACCTTGGTCTAGCTACTTGTTATAGCAACTTGGCTCATAAATTTCAAATTTGGGGTTTTCAAAAACATTTCTCAAAGTACTTGGAGGTAACATTTATCACTCTTTAAAAACAGTAGATAAGAGATACCTGTTTTGTTTTGGTTTTTTTTTTTCAAGTATGACTTGTCTTGGGGGTTGATTTCCAAAAGGTAGTATCAGTGCAGATACAGTTATTACAGTAAACACTGTGGAGTCTATACACTTACAGCCCCTGAGACTGGCAAGGACCATTGCAGCAGAAATATAATGGGGATGGATCAGTGTAGGTTTCCTAACCCTTGTTTCTTCTCCATATAGCTAATCTCTTACTAAAACACTTATAAGATAACTTATGGTGACAAAAAAGGGACAGCTTGGTGAGGAGTGTACTGCTGGCAGAGGCAGGAGGTGCATACACTTTAGAAACTCTTTATTCATTTTCTTCATCCTTAAGTCCTGACTAAACAGCTGTATTCCTGGTGGGAAAATACAAGCAGAAGCAATGAGCTTTTTAAGGAATGCTATGCAAGAACAAGATTAAAGGCATAGAATTACAGCAAATACAAGAGATCTAGTTACTTATTCCAAAGAGATTAATACATGAGCAAGTAAAACAGCATCCAGTTACCATTGTATCACAGAATTACTGCACATATACACTGATGAAGCATATTTGTAACTGGGAATTTTCTGGGTCCTCAGATATTCTCAATTTTCCCACAGGCTGGAACAGGCACAAAAATTCTGGCTTGGCATAGAACTGGTAAAAATTTACCCATCTTACCTTCCCACTGCAGACCCGAATCTGCAGGGTATCCTTTCTTTGGAGAAGAGATGATTTCCACAGAAAATAAACCCCACAAGCAAATTTACTTAGAGAAAAGGAAGGCAGGGGAATTCAAGAAGGGGATGCATCTCAGAAGCCTTTAAATTCCCATGGCTGTTAAATGGGATAGTTTATCAAAACAGCGGAGCTGACATTTGTTTAATAAAATCATCCCTGGACATAAGACAATTATTCTTTTCTGGACTTGCTAGCTCTCAGAGGCATGCTGGTTTTATTTTAGGATACCATACTTAAAAGAACCTGGAAAAATATTACAGAATGAGAAGTATTGTTTGCCAAAGAAAATCTTAATACCGAAAAGAAACAAGAAACTAATACATTCTATAAATATGTCAGATGATGTTATAAAGATTAAAGCAACTCTAGCCATTAATCCCAATAGTCAAAAAAGAAACCTTAAAACTATCAGGGAAAGTTTAAAGTATTAGGATCCTCTCACATCTACTACAAGTAGACAATAAGACAAGCTAAGAAAAATGCTGGAATCAATTATGAGCAACATAGTGGACACTTGTTCTTCTTAGAGAGCTTAAATATAATTAGTTCTGCTTTGCAGCAACCAGAGAGAAATGAACGCATGGCCTTTCTCTATCTCAACAATGGTACACACAATTGCTTTCTCCTGAGCTCATCTACTGAGATAAGTCTTCTATAAAATACTTCATTCCTCTGTAGGGAAAGAAGGAAAAAAAACACAACAAAAAAAACACCCACAAACCACACATAAGGACACCACACAAAAACGTTGCACAGCATCACCATCTGTACAGAAGCTTGCACTCAAGCAGAGCAGTACAGGTTTCAGAAAGACCTTTTAAGACAAAACACGAAGCAGCATAATTATGCTGACACTTTATATATATCTTTCTTTGGAATACACTAGGAAGCTGTTCTCTTACACCAAGGAAAGCTTTGAAAGACACAAGAGTAAAGCTGTCACCACTAGGTAATAACATTATGTTAATGCCATTCCATGTTTCAGTTCATCTTTCTCCTACTACAAGAGAGTGTTTCCATACAAGATGAAGCACAATGTTACCATTAGAGCTGAACATATTAATTCAGCTCTCTGAAAGAGTAAGTGTCCCTCATTAAGGCAAAAGTTCTGTGGTTCTGTGAACTCAGTTCATTAAACTTTGGTTTTGATTTATCTCAGTCTGACAACTGGACAACTGCTTACAGCAGTGAAGAGGAAATCTCCCACGTAATAAGTTTTCTAAACTCTGGAATACATTATGCATACCACACCTACTCTCCAAGATGAATGTTTCAACTGGTTTTAGCTTCCACATGTCGATGCTCAGTAGTATTAAGTTCCTTGATTTTGCCCAGGTTTTTAACTAAAAAAAAAAAAAAAAGCCAAATTAGCTGCAAATCTATCTTCACATCTAGAACTGAATGCTACAGTCAGGGAGGAGATTTGTGTCTACCTTGAAAGTACCCTAAAACAAGGACTTCCCAAAAGTTCATCCTGATTTCTTTTACTATATTTCTACCTTAACTATTTGTATTGGCATGATGCAAGACATCTAATCTAATTTCTTGGCATAAGAACTGGGCCCTGTACTTGTGGCAAGACGTTGTTTCTCATACTGTTGAGAATCAGAACAGGTGACTTTAGGCCACCTTCATAGATCCTAGATGTGGAAATTAAAAAGAGCATAAATGACCAGCCCAAACTAGAGCAGGCCAAAAGATATTTCAACTTATTTCAGCCATACACAGACCTAAAGAGCCCACACAAAGTGCAAGAACAGCTGTAGCTTAGATGAATGCGAGCCATACCTCCTCCAAGCATATGGTACCACAGCACTGCTGGTGGCCTTCTGCCACCCACAGGGAATTCCCATGTATCTGGCTAAGATGGAAGCAGTGGGATGGACTGAAGAGATGCCAAATCTTCACTAAAAGATAGAAACTATGTTTCTGTCTCTCAGCCTAAAGTCTTCCAGATTTCCTTCAGACCACCAGACTGCTATTTGTTCATGCAACCATACACACTCTTCAGTTAGTTTTCTGGCTGTCTACTTTTTAGGATATTTCCCTCATATGTCTCCATGACAGAGTACATAAACCCTCTAGGTGGTGTATCAAACTGCAAGATCTGTGAAAAATTGTCCACAAAACAAGTTGTGGAAATAAATATGTTCAGCTCCTTTCACTGGAGCAGTTGGATCATGACTACAGTTCACAGAATCTGATCAGATGTTCCATCACCACTAGTGTATTTTACTGCAGGCACAGGCTCAGCTCTACATCAAGACACCTGGTGAGGTAGATAACTCTCCTCCTGACCTTGTCCAGTTCACAAAACATTCACTTCAGATGATGAGCCAGCTGACCACAGGTGCTAGGAGAGAAAACCACAGCCTAGTAGAGAGGAACCACTTTCATGGCTCAGGATCACTAAGTTTACATAGGTAACAGGAAAAGAAATAAGAAGGGGACAGTTAAGGTCTCTCCTTTACCCCATTTCCCTCATCTTCTCTTCTTTTTCTCTCACTTAGTTTTCCATTCTCCTTTTTGCTTGTTGCATCTTCCAGGTGTCCTGGAAGAGTTTGGTCTTAAACAGCAAGTTAAAGCTACACTGAAAGTTTTAGGTGCATCTATGTTTACACTAAGCAGTTGAATCTATCTCCGTGTCTTTTACTTGCAGTAGAAAGTCTCTCCAGCATAAACATGATGCAAAAGAAGTCAGCCCTGAAGTAAAGAGATTAAGATGATTTAATCCCAGGCAGCTGATGTGATTCTCAAGTTATAAAAGCAGATGCTTCTGGATTGATTCTCTCATTCCTTCATCTGGCAGCATGTGGCAGTTTCACTCAAACCTGTTAGATGGCTTCAGGCCTGCCAGTGCTTTTAAAATAGCACTTATTCCTAATCTCTTGAGTTTTGAAACCCGGCAGCTTCCCTTTTGGCCTAGGGAGCCTGAGGCAGGTGCAAAGCAGTCTTCATTTTGCTTTAAGGAAATATCATTCTATTCTTTCTCATAAAATGCCAGCATTCGTTATGCATTCACCCCCTAAGTATGAAAGGGCAATGGGATTACTACATGTGAACCTTAAGGGCATTGAGGAGCAATACAAATTTAACTGTCATTAGACTTTAAGTAGCTCTTGTTCCAAAATAAGTTCATACTTCCTCCACCAACTAGCCTTCTCTCCTCAAAGCCCGCACGCAAGCCTACACATCTTATTTTTACTGTGTACTGGAAAGAAAAAGATCTCTTTTGGAAGACCTAATGTTCCCAACTTGAGGGCAGAAGGCCACCAAATGATATCTCTGGACATTCTACTGACTTCTCTACCTGCAGAAAAACAGTAAGGATGCTGGCTTCTAGGCTAGACAAAAGCACTTACAATCCTCATTTGCTGCAGGTTGATTTGGTTAATATCTCTTGCTGCAAGTCTCATACTCTTAAGGAATTCTTTGTTTCATGAAACAAGAACAGTTCTTGGCCATTGCTCCCTACTTATTCTGCATTTGAGGGCAATTTGCCCAGTGCTAATGAGTCCAGGTCTGGAGCCCTCAATATAGGAAAGACATGGACCTGATTGAGCAAGTCCAGAAGAGGAGGGCCACGAGGATGATCAGGGGGTTGGAGCACCTCTGCTACAAGGATGGGCCGAGGGAGCTTCAGACTGTTCAGCCTGAAGAAGAGGAGGCTTCGGGGAGACCTAATAGCAGCCTTCCTGTACCTGAACGGGGCCAACAGAAAGGCTAGGGAGAGTCCGTTTACAAAGGCCTGTAGGGTCAGGATGAGGGCTTTAAAATGGATGGGAGTAGATTTAGATTGGAGATTAGGAGAAAGTTCTTTACTGTGAGGGTGGTGGAGCACTGGAACAGGTTGCCCAGGGTGGTTGAGGCCCCATCCCTGGAGACATTCAAGGTGAGGCTCAATGAGGCCGTGGGCAACCTGGTCTAGTTGGGGGTGTTCCTGCTGACTGCGAGGTACAGTAGTCTGCTGTCAGACTAGATGACCTTTGGAGGTCCTTTCAGCCTAGACGATTCTATGTTTAACATAAATAAGCTCTGCAGTCACACATCACAGGATACAAGGAGGAGGCAGGGAAGCACAAGTGACAGAGAAAGCATCTGGTCAGAATCAACCTGTGCTACTACCAAGCAGATTCATCTGCAAGATTTTACACATACAGTACTTGCTCACAGCACCAGTTTCATGTGGTTAAATTGTTGCTTGTGGACTGAATATCTTCTCATAGAACCTGCTTTACTCTGTTGCCTCCTCATTCACATTTTAAATAATTCCTCTTCTATGTTTCTTCCAGCACCAACCCGCAACACAGAAAATGAATGTGTTTATAGATGCAGCATTACTAACCACTGCAAAAATGATTCTGTTGAAGGTAAATTACAGCACACAGATTAGCCACAAACATGGACAAGACCTCACCCATCCACCAAGCTCCATCACAGTTACTAAAACCAAGATGGACAAGGATTACACCTATGTAATGCTGATCCTTGTCACCAGCAAGTTGTCTTCCTGCAACTTTGCTGGCTCCTCACTTTAGGAAAGAGAAAACAAAACTTTTTATCAAATTGATCAACCATCAGGTCATCTACTACACAAACCTTTTATTTGTGCTCTAAGTTGGGCTGCAAGTTCTGTTCTTATATGATCTCTTTTTCTGTCCATAAACATCATCCTGACAGAGGTGGACCTTGCATGCAACCAGAGTGTCACATTGGCTATTTCTGAGACCACTTTAGTATCTCCCAATAAATGCCCAAGAAAATGGATACCATGCAAGCATCTTTTGTCCCACTTTTCCCATATCCTCTGCTCCCACCCTCTTATTTTTGTCATAGAGTATATACATACTGGAAAAATACCATATTTTACAGTAAACTTCTAAGTGTGCAATGTCTAAGCAGCAGTTTAATCCTGCTAAGGAAGTTTATTACCCTCAGTAATTCAACTTAAAGTTTCGCCCTTGCCAGAAAACTGAATGGCAGGGTTTTTTTCTTTCTTGCCAAAGACCAATTACAATAAGGTTTTGCTAATACAATTTAAACCTCCATGCCCCCTTTACATTTTTCATGCTGGGAATATTATATGTTTTGATAGCTTTGTATTATGCAGTTTTTCACGGCTGGAGATTTCAAACACTGTGATTGTCCTGCCAGGAATCACATAGGGGGCTTTCCTTTAGAAATTCAGCTGCAATAATTGTCCTGCCAAGACTCATATAGCTGTGTCCTGATGTGGAATCCTACAATTTTACAGTGCTAAGAATTTAACTTGTATGTTTACCTTGAGGGGAATATGGGAACCAGCAGTGAACTCTTTCACTTTGACTTGTCCGAGTTCCAGGATGTGATTTCACCTCACTTTGCAGGGTTTGTACTAATTAGCAGGCACTGAGGAACCCCCTTTCTGAATAGCCACATAACAGCTCAAATGGGACTTAGTGTTTGTTTCTTCAAGTGAGTTATTTGCATTAAATTCTTTTACAGTCCTTCAAGCTTCAGCTCCCTTCTCAGAGCAGCCAAGGTGTTTACCTGAGCTAAGATCCTGTGTACATGTCTGAATCACGTTTCTCCTGCTCCTCTGACTGTAGTTGCCACAACACCAGGACATAAGGAACACATCCCAAGCAAGCTGGATTGCAGAAAAGAGTAACTGCATTGAGGGCTCTTTTGCAAAAAGTCAGCATATCAAAAGGCTTGACTCAACTCTCTCCTTCCAGTGTAGGGCTACATTATACTAAAAGCTGCACTTAGCAGAGTTAGATGAAGTGCCTTTGCCATGAGGACAAAGAAGCAGAAGCCAAGGAAATAGCAGCTATTGCTGCAATGGACACCAATTTCTCATTACTACGAGAAGGGAAACATTTTCCTATGTGGAAGTAAATATACTGTTAGGAAACTCATTTTTCAATTTCTTGCATTTCAGGCGTAAGACAGGAGCTGTACATGTGAGATGTCAATGACCAAAAAGCAGCTTGAAAGTTTTTGTGTATTCTTTTTATCTAGCAGCTCCCTTGCATTGTAAAAAGGGATTGAGATTCCTCTGGCTGTACCCACACCATGGGATGCCTCTCTGCCATCTGCTCTTAGAAAGCAGTGCAGATTTGAGCCAGCTAGAGGGAATTCCCATCTAGAGAAGAACCTGACCAACAATCACTACATTGTCCTTTTTGTACAGTCTCCTTCAAACAGACTGGAGGCATCCCATTTTTCTGACATGAAACACCAAGATTTTCCATTTCAAACAGACCCACTAGGTCCATACAACACAGGGCATACTTAATGGAGAAGCAAAGTTTATTTTGCAAGACAAAAGTTAGACTTGCTGCTGCAAGTAAACAAAAGACCACAAGTAAAACAAATGTAAAATACAACCTCAAGTTAGACTTATCAGCCGGAATCCCTCCCAGCTTTTAGTGCCCTTCCTCTAGCTCTTCTTCAATGAGAGGTCAGACCACCACATCCCACCAAGGTGTGCACTAGCCTTCTCTGGACATACTCAGGACAACTGGGGGGTTATATTTCTCATTCAAATCCAAATGTCCAAGACAACCTTCTGGAACCACACACTGTAGACATCTGAAGTTGACTTCCTAGCCTGGGCCAGGCTCTGAGTACTGAAAGGCTCAGCCATCAATGGCCCTTTTGGAAATCAGTCACAGCTGACAGCTTCGAAATATTTTCTTTTTGCTCCTGATTGTCCCATGGGTAGCTACCTGCATTACTGACATGGAATTGTGGCTACTAATACATTCATATAAAAATATCATACAAAATACATATAAATATATAGTCAACTTCATGATTTCCAAGATGCTGGCTGATTTCTAGGGAGATTACATGCAACACCACAACCAGCAGAGAGACTCAAGTTATTTTGCCGGAGGCAGTTTCCCACTTCCATATCTTCCTATAAGATTCAAAATTGTGAGCTTGGCTACGGCTTTTACTGTAAGCTTAGCAAGCTTATGCTTCGTCTTCTGCATCTCCTTGTTTCTGAACATAGCTCTACCTGACAGACAGCTACTTGCTCTGCCTGGTGGTCTCCAAGTGCTGCATTCCACAAGCAACTGGGATTGTAGAACCTCAAGAGAAGCTTACGTGTGTGTGAGAAAGCTTGTTAAGAAAGAAGATATAAACCATGAAAAATTTTGCCATCATTACAGGCAATTACAGACACTATGATTTTCATATTTTTCTAAAGTATTTTTAACTCTGCTTCCACCTCCCTCCCCCAAAGATTTCTTTTTCCTTTCTCAGAAAGGATCATAAATTATGAAACAGACTTAAAACCAAATCTCTGTCAGCTTTTATAGCTTGTTCAAAATAGTAATGTATTTTCTGGCAAAAAAACCACCAGCACCATATATGTCTTTGTTATTGACCATAGCTGTTGAGAGATCTTGCTTGTTATGGCAGTATCATCAATTTATTGATAGCATACATGCACAAACAGGACATTCAAGTATGGGATGTGATAATCAAAGATGTCACTTGTAGTTCTTTCAAATAGGTTGGCAGGATTTTCCCCCCTTCCAGCATACAGAAACAAGTGATAATGCTTTATCCTACTTAAAAAGCAGTACTTTCAAAATTCCTTCAACAATATTCTCTCTCTGCAGATTTATTCATCTACAATGCAGATTCATGCAGATCCTGCCATCCTCAAGAGTTTGCCAATTCTAAGTGAGGTAATATATTTTTCTAATCTAGGTTACACCAAGATCTTTGCTTTTAAGGCACTCTTTGATGTTTCCAGAATGGAAAGTTTAAGTTTTCCTGAATAAATCTTGAAATGCGGAACCTTAGTGACAAATATTTTGGCTAAGAACCTTCAGACCTCTTATCTATAGAATTTCATTTGCATTTTAATCACAAAAGTGCCTCTAAATGAAAAATGCAATTGAATACCATCCAGTTTACATCTAGGTACAGTACTGCAGAGACAGGAAACAGATAATTTAATCTCATTTAGTAGAGGTATACATGTCATAAAGTGCCTGATAATTTCTCTTCAACCCAAGCTATTTTACTCAGCAATGAAATAACATCTTCAGGACTTACAGAAATGCCACCTCAGCCCCAATTAATCAATTGGTGTTCCAAAGCACTGTACGTCATTCAGAATAGGCAAGGAAACTATTCATTCTCCGCAGCAAAATAGGGCTCTTGTGCAGTAACATCAGGGTGCTGATATGCTTAGTATTTGTAGTCAGTGTCACCATACAGTCTCACATCCCTGGGCACATGGCAACTTCCACAAACACACAGCCCGCTGCACTGCTGTTTGTGCTCACAATATAAAGATAAGTAACTGTATAAAGAAAGAACTGTTATTCAAAGACTAATTTCAAGATCATGCATAGCAGATTCAGGTTATTCCTACTATTGTTTGTAATAAGAATACAGATGCTTGCTGTACATTCTGAACTGAACACAAATGATTATTTTTTTCACAAATAGCTTAAGACAAGTTCTAATGTTGGTCTTTGACTTAATATAAATGAAGCTGGAACTGCCAATATGGAGAGGTACTTCCCTCCTCGCATCTTACTTGCTTTTTTGGGGAAATACGTGAAGGAACAAGGCTTTGAGTTTGGTTTGGAACTGAACATTCCCCTCTTTCAATCAGTTGTCAGATCACAAGAACGTAGCTCATCACTAAACTTAATGATTTAAGGGCACTATTTGTAATACTTTTCATGTAATGTATTTCCCAGCACCACGCTGACTAGCTTCTTCTATAAAGACCCAACTGGAAATGTCTCCTGCTACAGGGATGTGTGATACATTGTGTATTCATTTCTGATCACACAGGAACACTATACATAGGGCAACAAGCACAGGTTTATTTAGACTCAAAAGAAACCCCAACCTGTTTTGATAACTTCAATGAAGAACGGTGTGGACTTCAGGAGCTCCCTGGCTTTAAGTTTCCTCTCAACTGTGATATGGCAGATTCTATGCTCAATATAGCATTCGGGAGCTTTTGCACCCAAATAATTTTGTGAAGCAGCATAACACCCAAATAATCCCATGAAGTACGTCAGAACTGTCAGCAAATGTTATTAAGCTTTTTAAAAGATGGCTACTGGATTTCAAAGGTTCTTTGTCAGTAATGGTCCATCTCATGGAAAACACATCATATACACCTTAGAAATTACTACTTTTGTATATCGCTAACATTTGATAAACAGCAGTACTGCAATAATATCATAAATACATAAATGTCAGCTCTTGCTCAAAATTGGATTAAAGAAAAATCATAACCTTCTGAGTCAGCTTTCTCATTTTCAGAGGAAGTTTTTTTTTTTACATTAGTACTATAAGAAGTCAAATTCACTGCCTTCATAATAATAACGCAGACAGAACCAAACTCCTCTTTTTATCTGCCTGAAGGCACAAGAACTTTCCTAGGGGCATAAATTATGGGACAGCTGGGTTCTTTCATCTATCTTTCATCACAGTGCCATCAATTGAAAACTTCACCATTACCCTTTTATGTTCCAACTCTTCTTCAGTTCCCTTCTTTTCACAAGGCAAAGTGCTTGACTTTCTTAAGCCTAATAATAGTTAAATACTTTTTTTTTGGCAGCTATAATTGCAGCATGCATCTCTTTTAATCTGTTATTTATTCATATGTTTATTTTACATTCATATGTTTATTGCTGAAGATGGCCAACATTGCCTCTTCTATGTCAGATCTCTCCCAGACTTTTCTAAGACATTGTTTTCTTTTCTGCTGGGGGCGGGGGGCGGTGTGTGGAAATAGTTGCTCCTTTACCTATCCGTCCCAGTACCTAAGGCCCTTTGCTCAGTACTGACATCGCTATTTCCAGTGCAGGGGCTTGTGTTCAAATTAAAAAGAACAAACATAGGTCCAGATTAATTGCATTCAGGCTAATGCACGCATGTGACAAACGAGAGTGCAGAAGTGCTCTGGCACTGAGAACATCACCTCCTTTGTCCTCACTATGCACTCTCTCCTAGTGCTTAGCATTTGTTGGGGTTTTCCGTATTATTGTCTTGCCTGGTCTTATGTGCCACAATACACATTGCTGAGTTTCAGCCTCTTTTCTGCCTTTAAATTCCTATCCTGTGCTATTTGGGATTCCCTGCAGTTTCCACGTTATAAAAAAAAAAAATATATATCTCTAGTGTACACTAAATTACTCTTCTATTTAGTTAATAACAGTGATAACTGCTAGTTTTTGGTCTTTCAGCAGCTGTATTTGAGTAGGTGGTCCCAAAGCCCTGCCATGATCTAGTTTCTTTCCATAGCTCAAGCAATCCAGATATTTCTCAGTACACACAAATACGGTTCACTTTGCACACTCTGCCACCAAGACAAATGCCATAGTTTTAAAAGGCATGTGACAAGATACTAATGCTATTTATGCACAGAAAACGGCATCTGGCCCTGGGGGGTGAAAATTTCCATGTATGACTGTGGAGACAGGGAGACAAGAAGGATTTTTACTCCAAAATTCAAACGCCACTGTAAGTTTCCAACAAGTATCTAAAGGTGGCATACATCTGCCTCAAATCTAAAGTTTTACAGTCCTCCACAACAACTCTTTTCTTTCCAGATAATGGCAAAACTTGCTTCCCTATTTAGTAGATCTTCTAGAACAATTAAGATCTTGCCATTAAACTCACTGGGCCATGATTCCCACATCCCTTTTTTCTTTCCTGCAAGTATATTTGTCCTTTTGAAACCCCACCTGTCCTATGAGGTTTCTAAATTAACTGAAAATGGATCAAATTAACCAGTTCACTGAGCACACTGTGTTAAATTTCATCTGTCTGCTGATTTGAATATGCTCAGATTCTCCAGAAATTCTTAAACAAGCATTTTCCTGATCTGTGACTTTCTTTCCTGTCAGCTCTAACAAAGCTCCTGCTGAGTTCATTTCTAGTCAGTTCATTTGCTCAATAGGCAAAAATAACAGTTAAGCACTTCAGTCTCCAGAAGTTTCTCCCAAAGGACAAACTGAACATGCAATTCCATCATTCCCCAAAATCAGCATGTTGCCTACATAAAAACACACATGTTCATTCCTCACCCCCCTCCACAAATGGCATCTGGTAACTGATGAGGAACAAATATGACTCTTCCATACAGCCATGATTTTTTGTTTAGTTGCATTACCAGCTTTCATAGTGGAGTTTTCCACTACAGCAACCCTTAATTTGAAACATGAAACACATGCCCATCTATAACCAAGTTCATAGACTTAAGGCTGCTACTGGTAAATTGACACTTAGCCCTGTTAGATGTACATGGTTCTCAGATGGTTTCCCAGAGTTTTCAATGTGTGCTTAAATACAGCCAAGATCATTTTGAGTTTCCTTTTTATGTACTCCTTCCCAGTTTATACCTGTTTTTAGTCCTAATGACTGATGGACCATTATTATGCTTAATTATAAAAATACCATCAGCTTACCAAAATGCTTCACTGTTTCAATCTTATTAGCACTTTCTCTCTCAAGAGCATCCTTCAGATTTATTTCAAAGATAAATACATCAGAATACAAACACAGCCATAATCTCAGTAAAGCACCATACATCAAAAAAACAGCCCTACCCTGTCAAAAAAACCCAATCTCATCAAAATTCTGTCAAACCTTTTTGATAAAGGAGAAAAAAGTACTTCAAGTATATCAGTGTGAGTACATTTGTATATCAAATGACAGCACATGTCCTGAACAATATAAACAGGACTACTGCAGTAAACAATATTTCTGTTTCACAAAAAAAAAACCACTTGCACTGCTTGCTGAGAGCTGGACAACACAGAAGCCAGCAGTGTTGTGTCTGTTATTTAAGGGCAAAAGTTTGCTAATAGCTTCCTGAGAATTCAAATACATTTACAATCATGTAACCACAAAATAGATAGTCCAAAAATGATGGTAATTAAATGAATGAGACTGTGCTGCAGTAAATGGAAGTATGACTAAATGTCATAAGCACCAAAGTATTTCAGCCACACAACTCTTTCTCTGAAAAGCTTATTTTTTGCAGACAAGTGAACAGGAATAGCAATGCTAATATAAAAAGTCAGCATGAAATACTGACAGCCTTTTGGCTTGAGTAGTTTTGGAAATGTCTGGGAAATTATATAAATTGTACTTCTCTAAGTTGTATTTTCTTTTCCCAGAATACCTGCATCACACTTCCACTTTTTTTCCTTTATTTTTGGTAGTTGAAGGTATTATGAAAGCAACAGCTGACAATTACGAAACTTAACTGAAAGCAAAGTTTGAGATTTCCATTAAGAAGCTGACCAGAAAAAAAAAAAAAGCAAACACACACACACAAAAATTTTTCAAGAAATTATGAAAAACTGAGTGGAGCCACAAATCCCACCACCAAATAGGAAATATTGCCACTAGTTTTCCAGAATTTTTCACTGAATGCAAAGTGTTCCTGTTAATGAGAAAATATTTCATTACGTTGTTCTTATAGAGCACATACTTCAGCTCAAACTACTGGGTTTATTCACCTTATAACAGAACATATCGTAGCCACATACTTTGCCCGCATTTCAGGACTACATTGTTGAGACTGGTTTCCTTGGAGAAAATCCTATTTAAATCAATAGCAAATCCCTACCAACTGCAGCAGAGAATTTATTTTTTCTTTTACAAAAGAGCATCAAGTTTTTTAATAAAGGCAGAATCCATCCAATGCAACTTGTTCCAACTTTGCAGTTTATCAACAATACACAAATTCTCATTTCTCTAACCAGCCACTAAACAAAGTCGTAGGGCACAGACAGACTTAATTAAAATGGCACAATATTTAACAAAAATATTTTCCTATAGTTTTATCACTTATTCTTACTCTGCATATGCACTTCTATCATTTCTAGCCCAGGATTTTCTTGGAGACAGGTCAGAGGGTGCGGGATGTGTTCAAGAAAAAGTTACAAACCCCTATTAAATGAAGTCCCTACTTTATCTGCATATTTAGAAACTCACTGCAGACAAAAGCAAAAAAAAAAAATGTTAAAGATAATGGAAATATTTGCAGATAACTAATCATAAGGAATGGACACATCCTCAACTTCATTATTTCTTTAAATACAATAGCACAGAAGTAACTAATCAGATGATACAGTGACTAACTACTAGCCCTAAATCTGCACTACACATTAAAATAGACATATGTAAAATAATTCCTTTTCAGGCTCTTTAGAGTTTATTAGCCAAGTCACATTAAACTAAGCACTGACTTTTTTCTGGTAGGCTTTCACCATGTGTTGAGTCCACATATTTCCTCACTTGACAAAATCAAGTTTTTCCCCTATTATTACTTGCATATTAGCCTTCCCATTTTGTAATCGTCAACATACCATTTTTGCTATATTTATAAGGAAAGGGACATGAAATTCCCCCTTCCCTATAATGCAGAGTTCTTTTCCCCCCCTTTGTGTAATAGTTAACTAAACAACCTGTTAACCAACTGCTAATCTCCCGTGACAGTCTCCCACGAGCTGGATGGGTGTGCATACAGTATGACTAATTACAGTACAGTGTTAACCTGATGGAGAGAAAATAAACAGACATCAGAGGCCGAGCAATCTCTGAAGCTGATTTGCTGCAAATCCTAGAGCCCTGCTGTACAGAACGCTAAGTACACAGAGCATTAGGCAGGCATCAGGTAATCTTTTCCGCCATACAGCCTCTTCTATGAATTCAAGATGGGGAAGTCAGTGATGCAGCAGTCACGTACAAACTGTGGAGAGCTACAATGACTTGCATATTATCAGAAATCATCTTTATAAAGCTGGATAATTTTCCTAGGTCAAGAGTTTCATTACAAAGGACAACTGCGCCAGCCCTAACTGGCACTGCCTCCAAGGGAATATAGCAAAATGGTCTCAGGGGAGAGGGCGAGTTGCTTATAATCTCCCATTATTCATGGGTGCTTTACCAGCTGGCAGCAATGGATTAACATGTGTTCACTGCCAACGCTGATCTTTAGGATTCACCGAGGTGAAAACAAAGGGATGAGCCATGGATTTCTGGCTCCCCTGCATCAAAAAGTTAAATACATTTAATAGCAGCTATACTCACATACTGAGCCCAGCTACAGCCTCCCCTCACTGCACTTGGTCATGATCAGTCATTCAGCTGTGTTAACTGAGATGTTTAATTGGTAAGAACAACAGCTAACAAAAGCATTTGGGCTGGGGCTTTTTTTTAATAGATGAAGGTTAAAGCACATGGGAGAAGTGTAACCAGTAGATCTCTGTATTTTAGACTAAAACCCACTGTTTAAAAACAACAGTCCCTCTCTACCAACACAGGGGCCCTGAAATACATGAGGGAAAACTGTATTTGCTCTTGAAGTCCACTTTGGGCTCAGTGTAGGGAAAAACGATACCCCATACGCTTCTAAACAAGCCATTACAAACATTAATATTCAAAACCGCATAGAACAAGCTGGAATTTCAATACAAGTCAGTGCCATCTAGGATGGGAGCTCTAATTACTAAAAAACACAACACCCCCCAAAAAAAAACACCAAAGAAAAACCAGATTTCATAAGGCACTTTACACTACTTCACAGAAAAATTCTTAAAACATAGAAAACACTCTTTAAGTAGCGCATAAATAAGCTTGCTTTCAAGAAAGAATACTATAAACTTTATTTTTTAATTATGCTCTTTAATGAGGCCTGCCTCCAAGGAACATTTAAACATGTATCTGTGGTAGAAAGACAACATACTGTAGAGAGAGTAAATTAATTATGTTTTTCATTGCTAGCTACCCAATTGACATAGGATAAGAATGGGAATTGAAATATAATTGACCACAGCTTCAAAAAAGCAACAAAAAAACCAAAAAAGTTTTAAATTTCTAGTTGATTAACACAAATTACATTTACAATAAAAGAAGATACTACTTTATGCTATTCACATAAGAGAGTCTGAAAATTAATCCACAGTAAACGTAAGTATGCCAAAAACAGCAGTATGAAAAAAGATAATTTCAGGCATTGACAAAATCATAAGTATGCCCCACAAAACAATGAGATTACCTTTAAAACTCATGAGATTTTCCAACCTGCACAATTTCAGATATTTTTTTAAGGTGTGACAGCACAGAAGGACATAGGACATTTTAAGTTTTCACTACTAGAAATACAGTTTTTGAAGAAAGTCTAGGATCCCCCAGTCTTACTAGAATGAGTAATTTTGCATTGCCCAGTTGGACTGTGCTCAGGCTTTTTGGTTAAATTAAGACTCCTGTAAGTATGATCAAATTGGTATCCCCTGTGGCTATTTCATTGGCTTCCATTTTAGGACTTTTAAAGAGCTGAACAAGCATATGACTTTCAATTGCTGTTAATCCTGCTGAGCTTCATCTGTTTTAAACACTTACCCAGCATAACACCAGAAGCCGCTTCTGCAGTTGGTGGGAGTTTTGCCATTAGTTGCAGTGGCAGGAGGCTTGCACTCCACACACTCCACCTTCACCTTAGCAGAATCCCTTTTTTTCAGAGGCAAAACATAGACATTCAAGTTCTGCAACTTCAGGCTCTCCAAAAGCACCTCAGCAAGGCCTGAGCACTCAATCCTCCAAAGTTCATGGATCTGTGAGGTACACAACACTACAGCCCCTCCAAACCAACCAACCAACTACAAGGCTCAAAAACTAGAAGAACTCCCTTAGTCTCTTTTTCAAAAGCAGCCTTGTTTAATCTCAACAAAGAACATCAAGGAGCAATAGGATGCAGGTTATCACTCATCAGGCAGTGCACATACACCTGTTTTACCTAATGCTCAATCAGGTTCAGCTGACACAAACACCAGGAGAACGCAGGGCAATCTGCTGGCCACTGAGCCCCTTTACTACCATACCAGCGCCTAAACAAGAAAGCAATAAAAAAAACCAATGAACCTGCACTATTATTTTTTCCACATTTCCTATATATCATTATCTTTGAAAAAAAATAAGCATTGAATATTAACTGTAACTGCATGGAAAATTGAAGCAAATCGGGGAGAGAAGAAAAGCAGAGGGAATGAAAGCATTTGCATTTCATCTCCTTTCAGTAAGTTTGTTAACAAATTAGAATGGAAAGATGTAAATTCCACAGTTCATGAGAGTCCCCATAATGGAATCTTCATAAATAGCATTAACATAATTGCAGATTATTGACCAGCAGAAGTTTGGGATTAATCTGGCATGGGTGGAACTGCTTCTAATCTTCGCAAGATGTAATTCCAGAAGGTCACACTCCCTAAAACATTAATTGGATCATATGATATCAAGGACATAACAAGAAATTGTCTCTTCCCCTCTGGTGTGAATGCAAAATTATTTCTTACAGCGTATTCTCAGCAGTTATAAATTAATCTGGCAATGGGATCCAGAGCTTAACAGCCCTCACTGATAAAAAGAAAAATAACATAAGTGGGTTTAAATTTTCCTTTGCTCAATTTCACCTCCTAAGAGCAGCCTCTCAGTACCTACAAAGCAGTTATCAAGAAGACAGAGACAAGACTCCTTCCAGAGGATGGCAGACAAAGGACATAAAGTGAAAGAAGAAAGGTTCAAAGGCTGTGCAGTCAGCATCCTCAGAGACAACCAAGACCTGAATGAGCATCCTGGTACAGACCTTGCCTTAATCGGGGTGAGGTGGACTAGAGACCTCCCTAAGGTCCTTCCCACCCTGAATTATTTTATGATTTTCTTACATCTTGTCACACTCATGGACTACCTGAAATAATTGTGCCTACTTTCTTGCATTTTTGCTAAATATTCTGAAGGCAGTGATCGGGACAGAGATCTGTGTGGATTTGCAGGATTCACAGAGGACAATCCATCTGGATGGCCTGTTTCATTTGTTCACTTGCCTGGTTTCCTCTTCCCTACAGAAAACGTTGTAGTAAGGTCAACTGCTCATTTCAGCAGTCTTCCATGGCTGAAATCTGTCCTTGTCAGGAATGAATTAGATGTGTTTAGTGTTTCCAATTCTCGGTTAAAGCCTGAGCCCATAAATACACTTGAATTTCTTAATGTCCTTTTTTTTTTTTTTTTACACAGCATATTTGTAAAGCCACAGAGCTCTAACATATCTCTGATCTAACATATCAGCTTGGGTCCCAGAAGACATACCCAGCATGCACTGATTCTTGTTTGCGTCTTATAATTTTGGCGCCTGATTTGCAAATACCTATGGTTAGTAGTAGTGACATTTCCCATACATTTTGGGCTAGTAGTCACACCTAGCACAACATCTGCAGCTAGAAATGTAAAGGAGAACAGACAGAAGAGAAAGAAACTCGGGCAATAAGAAGTATGCATAACTGCAGATGGATAGGGGAGGCATAATTCATATGTAAAATGTAACATTATAGCAACTTCATTTGCCTTTTAGTTAATGAGGCAATAAACAAGCCATGCAAAAGTCTTTTGAGAAGCATCACCACTCCCTTGGGCTGAGGTCCTGGCATTTATTTGCCAGAGGACTTTATTGTCTCATAAAGCAAAAGCCAAGTGAAGCACAAGCAAACTATTTCTTGCTTTTTAAAACTGGAATATCACACATGGTTATTTACTGTATGGTAGCCCCATTATTTTTGGTCTCTTTGCTATGTTAGGTCTTGACATTTGAGGAAAAGAGTGTTGCTGTCCCAATTAAAAAGGAACTGCCTCTTTCCCTTTCCAAAAAAGAATTGTTTGTTGGGAGCTTCTCACTGGCACATAATTTTGACATTCTGGCCACTTCATTGAGATGCTGTGAATGGGAGAAAACAATATTACCAACTTTCAAACTTTGACATAATCAGAAATCAAGCATTTTAAATATGATAGATTAATTCAAGAGCATGATCAAGCTAAGGAGATGAAGTGGTCTGTATGGGTAGAGAAACCAGTTCTTAAGTCAAAATTACTGTCTCAGACAAAGATATCAAATTATGAGAATTACATCATCAGAAAAAAAATTAATTGGTGGACTTTAGGGCAGGAAATGCTTGGAACACAAGTTTGTATAAGGATTGCAGTGGGCACCACTGGGTTTGTATCTGTATCAGCGTATTAGTGTATTAATAAATATTTTACGTTATCTTTTATAACTGATAATATGGTAAAGATAAAGATCCATCAGCAAAAACAGGTATGAGGGCCGTCCTTTAATCTTTAATAATGAAAATTTTCCACAGTAAAGAATTGAGATTTTAGTTCCACCTTCCTCTCATTCTGTGCCTGTGTTTCCGTGTGCACACCTGAGGGAGAGGGATGGACAACCCTTCTCTCCACATACAGCACATGTGTTCATTACAAACAAATCTCAGGTTCCAGAGGCCATACCAGGGAAAGAAAAAAACAGGAATGGATGTGAAAATAAAGCAAAATCAGGTACACAGGAAATAAGGGAAATCCTAGAGAAGGAATGACCAAAAGAGCACAGATGACAAAGAACATGTCAAAGGCACAAACACCATCATATAGGGAAGCCTGTGTTGCAGGCAATAGACGATCCTGGGGCCAGGCTGGTTTCCCATATGTTCAACATCCATGAAAGAAGCCAGTTCTGTTTCAAACAATTGATGTGAAAACAGTTTGCTGGACCTTGTTCCCATAACAACAGCAATTTCCTTCCTTCAACTCTCTGGTTTTGGCACTGTGATGAGAAATACCCCATCATTTCATCAAAACACTGGATGAAGCACAATAAGATACTGAGAAACATTTGATCAATTTACTGTACTTCAGAAATAATAATTTTAGTTTTTCTTTGGGAAATACATTAAAGAGAACTGCCCTGATCAATATCAGTGAATTGTTGTTGATACTATTATAAGTTCACACAAACAGATCATTATAACATAGACATACATTATGACTAATAATCTCAGGCCAGAAGAGACTAACAAAGAAAAGAAAAGAGGAATGCTGTTATCTCCATTTCATAGAAAGCCTTCCCTGAGAGAAGGGTTTCCAGTTCTCAGTGGTGAGGCCTGAGTTTTTCATCTTCCCTGGAAGGTTTGCATATTGCTTAAGCCTTTCAGCTTCTGTAGCCATGCTACATATAGAATGTTAATTTTGAAATTGCATTTTAACATCTGGTATTAACTATACATATTTTTCCACTTGCAGTACCCCAGTGCCGGTAGTCTCTTAATAATTTATTCCTTTAGCTCATATCCCATCAACAGATCCTGTGGCATATTAACCAAGAAACTATACACCTTTTATTCAATAAGTACATACATAACTCTTTAGGCCTGCTTTCATGTGCAGCCATAATAAAAAGTACATACCTCGCACTTTATGAACACAGAACAACTGTAAAATAAAAGGGATAAAATTTTAGCCTCATTGATGTCAGTGCCAAATCTTCTCACTGATTTCAATATGATCAGGATTTCATCTACATTCTCAAATTTTCCCAAGAAAATGCTTGCAGGTGAAAGCTTCCAAGCTGTGGTCCCAAGCCCACAGAGCTGGGTCTGCAGAGAGGACACTGCTATTATTTCCACATGATAAACCGCTCGAAATTCTTACACTTTTCCTTTGTCTTATTCCTCTGGAAAAACAGTGAATTACCTCCTTTTCTATACAAATCCATTTACTTCCCTATGCAGGCAATGCCAATAGTTGTCTAAAGGATGCAACCTGTCTCAGTAAAGCATAAATTATATAATTCTTCAGAAATAAGATTTTAGTTCTGCAAGTTTTGCGAAGAAATAAATCTTCATCTGTTTTTCTCAAGTTCTTTTCCCAAATCATCCCCAAGTTACCAGGTTAGCCTTTACTTGTGTCAACAATGCACTGTTTAAGGAGTCGGGGTGGTTTTGCACTTTGGTATCCAGGACTGGAGAGGGAAGGGGAGAAAGGGATAGCAACATTAGAAAAAAAAAATCACTCCAGATTTTACCAAGAACTAAAAGATATAAGTGAAAATCAACTGTATCTATAAACATGGATTTTAAAATAAGATTTCATTATAGTAAGCCAAAACAGTTTGAGCAGTTGTAATGGCAAGTAAATGGGGCCAGATGAGATTTATCCTGCTCCCTTCCTTTCCTTTCTCCTCCCAACCAATTTGCTCACAAAAGCGAGCAAAATAATAGGTGAATGGCCCTCCCTGTATGGGGTTAAGGAGAGGATTAAGAAATTTAGAGCTCAGTAAGAGATAATGCAGTGTAACCTACTTCTTGGGGTGCTAAGTATGGAATGATTTATACAGAAAAGGATTAAGCTCTCCACAGAAATGCAACACTGGAAAGGACTTCCAGAGTTACTGAGTCTAATCTCCTGCTATTGTATATCTTCTACTACTAAATTTATTAACATCTATCTCAAACTGTTTTCCATTTTTTTCTCCCACACACAGTATGGAAATGTCCCAGAAACTCACTGCTTTGAAGGTCTGAAACATTCTCCTTCTGTTAGCATCAACAGATTAAATAGTGGGAGATTAAATAGTGGGAGAGAGAAAAGCGCTGCAACGTCTGCTAACACAGACCACATTGCCTCCTCGCATTTTCTGGGCAAACCAAGATTTTGGATCCCCTCTTTTTATAGCAGTACTCCACTCCTCTGCTCCTTCTAAAATCTCTTGTCCTGTTCACACAGCTGGATGGGGGCGGCCAACTCTATAGGCAACATTTCAGGAGAATTTCACTAATGCTTCACACTGTGGTGCAAATCTATTGCAGCTACCTCATGAACTGAAGTATATCAGAAACACGTCCTAGCCACTCCCATTAAGATCAGATTATCTCAGAAAATAAAAGGTAGTGAACAGACAGACAACCCAGCCCTCAGTTCTAACTCTCTAAAGTAGTCAAATAGATAATGGTCTCACAATACTCAATAGTATCATGGCAAGGGGGTTGGAACTCCATGATCTTTAAGGTCCCTTCCAACTCTAACCATTTTTCTGATTCTATGATTTCTTTTGACATCTGCATTATGAAAGATTCAAGCGTATCCTGGTTTGACCAATGCAGGACTACTTTCTCGTCTAATGCTTGGGAAAACTACACTTTTAGAAAACTCCAGTGCCTGAATTTGTGAAAATATTTATTTTATAGCCAGCTATGCTATGTGGGTTTCAAGGTCTCAGTGGTTTTGAGCCTCGTCAGGTGCAGGGATGAGGAGAAGCAAGACCTGGGCACTTGAACCAAGCAAGCCAACAGGATTATTTCATACTATGAACATCACATTCAATATAGATTAGACCATTTGCTGCATAGTGCACGCTCGCTCTCTCTCTCCCCCTGTCCTTCCTGGCTGTCATGTTTTTGGCTGAAATCACTGCAACTGGACCGACAGATGGCCCTT
>BJBW01003293.1:75622-245736 GCA_004320125.1 Scolopax mira
GAGCATGGGGCAGATGGGATGGGATACCCCAGTTGGTCAGGTTTAGGTCACCTGTCCTGTCCATTCCTTCCCACAGGTGTGACCCTTCTACATTTTTCTGTTTCCGACCCTCTAAGGGGCAAATAACGAAAATTTTCTAACCTTGGTTGTTATAGCAATAAGTATAAGCAAGGGCCTCTCTGCATACCATTCCTTGACATTTAGCACAAACATTGGCCTTATCATCCTGAGAACGAGCAGTTTGCTCCACCATACGCTGTTAATTTCAGAGAGTTAGAGGAGGCCTAACTAAAATGTAAAATTACAGAACACAAAACTGGTTCGGTTTTACCTCAAACCGGGACACTGCAGGAGCCCAGAGAACTTCCTGACCCAGCGCTGGAGCCCTGAGCCCTTCCCTTCCTCCTGAACCTGAAGCGTTCACACTGCTGGGAGTGCACAGCTTCCTACTGAGAGACTTGGCTGAGTATAATCTGTGTGTAATTTATATCGGTATCAGGATCAATACTGGTTCTTAATATTAATATTAATTATGTTAATTAATAATTAACAATGCTAATGATTTCATCTTATCAGATATATTTTTATTATCTTATATTAAATATTTATTATCTTAATAGATATTAAATCTATTTATATTTCAACCCTCATGTTTCCTTGTTTTCCAAAATTCCCCTTCCCAGATGAGGAGGGGTCACGGCGTGATAGAATAATTGTCTAAACAACAATAAATGGTTGTGGGTTTCTCAAACCATAACAAAGTGGTACCTCCCAAGATCACTGTACTTTTTACTAGGAGTTGTTTATAGAAATTTTTAGCACCCATTTAGTAGTGTCTAGGCAGACAGACACACAAACGCCTTTTAAATCTGAGAAGAAGAGCAGTACATAAGAATTTGATCATATCATAAAAAAATTTTTGCCTGAAAAGACTGTGAGAGGAAACCGGCATGTTCACCTAGTTTGAAATTTCACAAAACACAGGAGATCGATTCTCAACCAGTAACCTGTATCAAGTCTATAGGTAACTAGTCCTCCGCTAGATTATACACAAAAAACAAGTTCAGCATCACAGTTTTAATGCATAAGAAAAAAAAGTCACTTACAGTTTTGATAATGATGTACAGACAAATGGGGCACACTACAAGAGCAAAGCAGTTTTTAATGGTAACAAACTCTTGCAAGCTCTTTATTCATGTTCCTATGGCTAAGAGTATAAGCAAGGTTGATGAGTGGAGGTTACATCTTCTTTAGACCAGCTGATAAGGCAGAATAAACCATCAGACACATAAACCCTTCTTTGGGTCTGAGAACACAGTTTAAAAAGTATATAAAGTCTGCATAAAGTTTACAAGTGTGAAAAATGTAAAATGACAATGAGGCCTACCAATCTTGGTAGTAACTCTTCAAAACAGCAAGTAGCATCAGAAAGGAAATTCCTTTTCCTTTTGAAAGGAAAAACAGCATCTCAGTTTGTTATGCAATTCCCTATAAGGGTCTTCCTCAACGGATCTGGTCACTGTGGAATTCAGAAAGAAATGTAGGGACCTGCCAGGCAGCAAAGTTTATTCATTACTGGGCCAAGGGAAAAAAGAATACAAATCAAATTTTGTTACATTTTCTTATTTTTTTTTTTTTTGCAGCTCAACACCAATAGGGAAAGGCTCTGGGCTTTGCTGCAATCATACTGATGCTATAAGAGGCAAAGTACAACGTCTTTTGCCTTTCCATCACTGCACGAGTTCTGCAGCAGCAAAACCTTGTTTTCTAAGCAAACAGGAGCTCAGAAAACACACTCAGAAAACACTAGAGCATACAATATAATAATGCATCACCCTCAGAGTATCACTTTGCTGAATGCAGCCATTCTTTCATGTTTCCTATTTCTCTCTCTCAGAATAAGAAAATTCCTGGGGTATCAAAGGGTCTCTTCCTTACTGACAAGCAGACACCTTCATTTCTGCCAATCAAGAGTATTATGCCAAGTTAGAAAACAGACTTTTCAAAAATGAACATGAATTGGCTGCCAGGAAAAACAGTAGGAAGGAAAAATATCAAAATATATCATTTTTCTGTCAGAATTCTTGCAAACTGGTCCAGCATTTCAGCTTTCTCCAGCTGATGTGTTACAAGTTCTTCCTTTGATAAGGAACACCATTAAAAGTGCATGGCTTTTCTTTCTTCACTGAAATGAGAAGACAGACAAGATTGCAGACTGCCAAGACACCTTCAAAATACAACATTTTTGCAAAGAAAGGGAATTCGAAAGTTGAAATTATTACTCTTTTTTATGGTAGTGTACAAAAGCTCCCACTGTGATTAGAATCCCACTGCACTGGGTGTCATACAAAGATGGTAAGAGACACTTCCTTGAGAAAGAGCTGACAAAAAGGTCTTCAAAGTTCACTCAGCAAGGCACTAACAGAGTTAATGTTGTTTGGTTTTGCCAACTGCAACTTCTTAAGGAAAAATACTACAAATTAAATCCTAATTACAGAGAACTGCTATAGACATATCAAGTGAGATCAAGATTCCTTTATTCCTGTGCATTTCTTTATATTCAGAAAAATCATTACTACTTGGACATGGGCCCTAGACCATCTTTTTCATCTTTCCCTCTATGAAGTTTGGGACCTGGTTGTGTGAGCTGCCATATATTCAGCCCTTTGGCACTATGTCAACACACATAAACAGCAATCTTAATAGTGCTGGCATAAAAAGTGTATTCATTCTATTATACTATACCACAGACATAACACGATCATGTCACAAACTGCTCTGTGAGAGAAGAAAACAAAACAGAATAGAAAATGGCTTAACTGATGGATGGATTTTGGACCATAGTGTGTATCAGTGATAAGAATGATGATTTTACTGCTGTATAAATATTTTAATACGCACAATCAATTAATAATTTCCAATATTTTCTTAGAGAGCTGATAAAAATTATTAAGCTTCAGGCTCATTTCAGCAATGTTTAAATGAAGGTGGAAACCTACAGCACAAATCAATCTACTGGCATAGTCACCTAGGATTTAGAAATATAACTCAAGTAATTTTTTTCTTATCTTACGGAGAGCAGTGTGAAAGGTATTTCAATTTATCGTGGATAACAATCTACCAAAATAAACCAGTTCAGGATATGCCCTGAATACAAATGAGGCAAGATGAAAATAAGAAGGAAATCATGAGTTTTAATTAATCCTGTAATAGTTTGCAGATCCTGAAGCACTCAGTTTGAAAACAAAGATCTTCTAAAGCTTATAATCAATTTATAAGCTTCAATAATAGAAACATCACAGGAAAATTGTAGATTAGGAAAGTATAGAGAAGAAACTCTTCTGGCACTGTATAGAGCTACAAACTCCTGGATCAATAAAACCATCTCAAACCAGGTACTGCATGCCAGTTCCTCAAGGTACAACTCCAGCTGCTTTTTTATCATATCAAGTTTAAATCTACCACCCTGAACCTCATATTATAATCCTGCCATGAAGTAGCTTGGTGTGTGGCCACAGGCTATTTAGTGTTTTACTTTCAGCTCCACAATTCATCTAATAACTTGAGGACCTTCAGCTCTCATATCCTTCGGTGGCAGAGACAGTATATTCTGAAGAACCGAAAGGCAAAGAGAAGGAGAAAAAATAAAGAAAACTCTTAGGATTTTTTAAGACACGCTTGTATTTGGGCTGACAAAGCAGGATCTAGGTAATGACTGTTTTTAATGCTTTGAATGCTAATAAAATCAATTAACTTTGAAGAGCTTGAACTGTAGGAACATTAGCATTGCCTCCTATCACATCATCTCCTGTAGCGGCCTGCCTGAGAGCAGGCAGTGTGAACACCACTCCTTATCACGCCATGTGATTCCTATAACAAGACAAAGCTCCAGTTGGCCAAGGCTCAACTGATCTAACAAGTGAGCCAATGCACAATATGGATTTATTCTTTAGAAACCAAACTGCTACAGCTCTTAGTCCTTTTCACCTCATGGTTTCCTCAGCATATTCTGACAGCAAAGGCAGTGGCTGATAACTGCTTCCTTCAGTTCAACAGCAAAATTCCCATGGAGAAAAGCACAATCCAGGATTTGGGCTTCATTCTGCAGCCATAAGACTTCCTGAGAAGCACTTTGTGTCAGCCACGGGAGCTGCACAAAGTTGGGAAGCCTGATCAGGACACAAAAAGCACATGAATGTTGCCTTTCTGTGTTGCTAGTTCTCACAACCAGAGCATGCATCAACTTGTGAACAACAGTTTTCACATGAAAAAGGCTAAAGCCAATGACCAGAGGTCAAGGAAATGGGGAATTTCTCAGTGCCTGTGCTCTGAAGATTTCCACAAGCCAATGAAAAGGATTCATTAAAGCAATACAACAAGACATGGTCTTAGGAGAAAGCAGGAGGCAGTAGAAAGGCCGGCAGAGAGCTCAGAATAATTTTCTGCAGAGAGGTAGCTTAGAGAGCATTGAAGCCACTGGTACAACACTCATGAATGTGTTGCCTTTGTTCTTTATTTCCAAACAGAAACACCTTGGTAAGGGCCCCGAGATCATCCCCCTCCTGGCTGAAGCCAACCTGGAGACAGCACAGCTGGGCTGCCCCTTCTTCCTGGTGCCTCTGGAGAGGGTCCAGAGTGTGCTGCAGCGAGACCCCCTTCCCATGGGAGCTGCTTTAACTATCCCTTGGCCCCCACCAGTGCTACAGCTCCCACTGTACTATAGCCACGATTGTACCTTCACTGTTGGCCCAGACATGGACCCCCACCTGTAGGCCCACATCCAGACCCAGCCTCAGCCCAGCACTGTCCCCAGGGAGGTGCCTCATGCCCAGGGTGGGGGATGCTCATGACCACCCTGCTTCTGGCTGGGGCAGTGGGAGGATGCCAGGCCCCAACAGAGCCCCCATAGTACCTGGACCTCCAGCCCCAGGGAGACACCAGCCCTGCAGAACCCTGACACCCAGCATTTTTTGAAGATTGGCAGAGAAACCTATTCAGAAAACAAGAGGTATTTAGCCTAATAAGAACTCCAGCATTGGTATATTAAGCTACTGTTCCTCCTCTGCCCGTTAGCAACAGTAATCCCCTGAAAAATGAAAGACTTTTAAACATTAAAGTAATTAGCTGATAAATAGGTGGTTACAAACTATTATTTCTGTCTAAAATTAATGTAGCAGCAGTACTTTGATAAATTCTAATAGGAAAAAATTGGAAGCGTCCTCATAGTATTTAACATAAGGCAAATTAAAGTGCTGACATTTTTATAGTGTTTTAATTAATGAGAATCTAGAGTGGAATTCTCATGCAAATACTGTACGTATTGTATGACAACCCTATTAATACCAGAGGAGTTAATTATGATTAGTGCTATTACACTGAGTGCTAAATGAATTAACAATAATGAGGCACTCCTAATACTATCATCACATTTCTGCATACATTTTAATGGATAGGTTTCACCCTGATTAGAGCTGATAAATTATTAGCAGCAAACAAAATTATCTCTTCCATTTATCGCTTTTTCTCTCCACCCTGTATTCAAAAATCAAAGCTCATTTCTGAGAAAGAACTGTTACTCATGAATTTCTAGGCATTATCAAACTGTTCTCACAATTGTTTGTTACAATAAACTTCACTCTCAGGACATTATTTCTACTCCTAAACATTTTAGCAGGTAATATCAAATTCTTTGAGCTATCCAGAGCCTTTCTCCAAGTCACTGGGCAATAGATAACTGTGTTGCCATCACTTAGCAACCTGAACTGCTAAAAGCAAATGCAAAGAACTGAATTTACTGGGAAAATTTAAAGATGAAGGGATCAGTGTTAGATGCTGTGGTGGGCAAGTAAATCCCAAATGAATAAGGTACCAGAGCAGTCAGAAAGGACCCCAGCTGGACTTTCATACTTCTGTCCATAGTTCCTAGTCAGAAGCAGGTATGTATATGCTGCGAGCTTTGAGCACAGCAAATCCAACATTGCCGGGGCATTTCAGATACAGAACATGTTCTGCATTTGCGCAATAAATCTAGTGGGTAGGGAGAAGGGGAAGGAGCTGTGAAGAGAGGCAATGAATTTACTGCAAAGGTGAGAACACCTGGACAGCATATATGTATTAAACGCAATGCTTCCTGCAAATTCTCAGCAGAAGCGCAGCACGCCAGCACAGCTGTGTGAGCTCTGGGTGGCTGCAGCACACAACACACGTGCTCTGGTCGTTTCTGGGAGCTCAACATGCAGGAGCAGTTGGCCAGGCATGGGCAGGCTAGGAGACATTCTTCTCAAATGTTACACCTATATGAAATGTCCTCACAATCCACTTTTGCACCATTTCTGACTAGAAGAGGAGATATATCCAGGAAAACCCTGACAATTGCTATCCTCAGCCTTTGATGGATGAATTGACTGGCACCATTAAGAAATGTCTTAATCAACTTTGTCTTAGTTGATTCCTCTATTCCTGCCAACTGCCATGGTTTTCTCTTACAAAAACAGGCTCTGATGCAGTGGCACTCCAAAAAAAAAAAAAAAAACAGTAAGGAAAAAAAATGCTTTTAGACAGGTAGGAAGGGCTGGTGAGGAAAAAAGCAGGAAACCATCAGAAGCAGAAATCTACAGAGAACAAAAGAATAAACCTGAGTTGCAGAAGGCTGTTTTTATAATGCCAGCCAGGTGAAAAATATGTCATAAAGGACAACTTTTGCGTGATTTATGCTACTTCCTGATGTTCATTTCTGCTTATGTCTATTTATCTGTATTATCCCTGGTTGCTGTATGTTGTTTCAATTGCTATCAGAAAGTAAGCTAATTTTGTGTGCTCGTGAGATATCCTGTGGATCCTCTCACTGCTGTACTACTCTCAAAAACTCAATAGCCAGAGTACAACTAAATGCTTCCTTAAAAACAGTTCAAAATTAATGTAACCAAGTGGTTTGTGATAATTTAGTCCATTGGTCTAGGGAAGAAATCAAATTATTTCTTATGGTAAGCATTCAAAATCTATCTACTAACTCTATGGAAACAGTCATAAAAACTCTTTGAGAAGAGGTTCTCTATCATCCAAACCCTATTACAGCAAGGCAGTTACCAAAGTAGTACTTGCATAGCAGTACCTAGTATATAAAAGTATATAAAAAAATAATGCAAAGTAGTAATTTATTTTTTTAAAAGACATAAATAGTTGGATAGCATTCTTTCACTGCTCACATTTCTGATTTATGGTGACAAAGGCACTCAGGACATAAATGAGTTTTTCCTGTTTACTGTGGAACACTGTTCTTCTTGCTGACTTTTAATTTTCGAGAATCATAGAATTGTTTAGCTTGGAAAAGACCTTTAAGATCATCAAGCCCAACTGTTAACCTGGTACTGCCAAGTCCATCACTAAATGATGTCCCTAAGCACCATCTCTACATGTCTTTTAAATACCTCCCGGAATGGTGACACAACCACTTCCCTCAGCAGCCCATTCCAATTGCTGACAACCTTTTCTGTGAAGAATTTTTTCCTAATATCCAATCTAAACCTCCCCTGGTGCAACTTCAGGCTGTTTCTTCTCATTCTACTGCCTGTTACTTGGGAGAATAGACCAACCCCCACCTCACAGCCTCCTTTCAGGTAGTTGTAGAGAGTGATAAAGTCTCCCCTCAGCCTCCTTTTCTCCAGGCTAAACAAACCCAGTCCCCTCAGCCTCTCCTCAGAAAACTTGTGCTCCAGACCCCTCACCAGCTTCATTGCCCTTCACTGGACCTGCCCCAGCACCTCACTGTCTTTTTTGTGGTAAGGGGCCCAAAACTGGACACAGTACTCATGAGGTCGAGTGCAGGGGAGCAATCATTTGTCAGTACACATTGTGGTTATAGTCATAAATTTGGATCAAATATAGTAGCATAGTTTCAGGTAAAACTTATGTTTTTCCTTGCACTGCTTGGGAAGGCAGGATTAGAGCCGGGCTGGTCTGGGTTCGTGTCCTATTCAGCATCCAGGCACAGCTTGAAACTAATGCACGATATTAAACAGGCAGCAGCCAACAGGAGAAACAAATGGAGTATACCTTTTTGAAGCACACCTTCAGAGGGGAAGAGGAAATGTTACCCTGGAATAGATCTATACATTTCTGTTGTCTGCAAAAGCACCTAACATTAAATTCTTGTGAAAACCCTTCCCCAGAACACCCAGCTACTTAGTGCTACCACTGCACAGTTCTTGCGAGGGAGTGGTCAGTGATCTGCTGCTCTGCAGGCTGAGGTCTGAGGTGTCCTGACACTGTTTTTAGTATCTTTCTTCACATAGTTTAGTTAAACAGCAATTTGCAAGTACCTCCTCCAGTTATTCCTTGCTCCTGAATGCTTTCCAAAAGGAATTACCTTTGATAAAGAAAGGCAGAAGCAGAGATAGCTAGTGTGAGGTGTGAGGGAGGATAAGTAATTTGGGTGCATAGCTTTAAAACTGCGTTAAATTTTTTTTAAACACTAGAAAGATTTGATGTTTCTGCATTGAGATTTCCGGCTGATAATAGAATGTGGAAAAAATAAGGGTGACAGGGCAGAATAGAAATAAAGAATAAATCAGACACATGGTAAACAGTGAAGAGAGGATAGATGACAAAGTAGCAAAAGAAAAGATCAGCTCTTTCTCTACCTGGTTCAGCTCATTTCCTCACCCTTTTTCCCAAATATGTTTGTCCTCCTGGGAACTCTTTCTTTCCTTCTCCCCTTTCACTGAAAAATTAGTTCTCCAGCTATTTGATACTTTTAACTGTTAAACTATATGCAAGTAGCTCTATTTGTAAAGCAAGGCAGATGCTGGAAAGCTCTAGAAGGCCCTTATTATGATATCTACAAATGATCGGCAAAAATCATAAAAAATGTAATACAGTAAAAAAAGATATTATCAACATTAACCAATAACAATGGCATAAAGTCCCCACTGAGAAAGTCCCATACAGTTCAGTATTTTAAAACTTCTGATTCTTAAAGATTAACAGCATTATTCTTGAAGATTCAACTAAGCACATGCTGTTGAGACATTATATCCACTCTGGATGTCCAATTTTTAAGGTAGAGGTTGAGAAAGTGTTTCGGACTCTGGCAAGACACAAAAGAATGATGCAAAATCTGTAAAACATTATTTGAAAAGTGAGCAACTCACAGAAGTTTTGACTGTTTCATTTTTCCCTGACAACCTGTCATCAGGTAAAAACCTGATGAGATCACAGTCTCACATGGAGACACAGTGTTTACACAGAGAGGAGATTAGAACAGAGCTGTTAATAATAAGGTTTGCTTCAATCTTTCACAAAAAGGCATTGCAGGATGCAGTGGTAACAAATTATTTTAACAGATTATTAACAAAATATGATTAACTCAGGTTCCTTGTAGATTCTTCTATCATTTCATTCCTTTATATCAAGGTTGGATGCCTTTCCAAAAAATGCTGCTGATTGTATAGAAGAAACAACATGCCCTGCACTGTACAGGAGGTCAGATTAGATTTTCCCAATGGTCCTTTCTAGCCTTCAAAACTAAGAGTAAAGTTAAAAAAATCAGTGGTACCAAGAGAAGCTCCCTTATAAGGAAAACTGTTATCAAGTCCCAGTCCAGCACAGCAAATAAATATGTATTTAACAGTACAGTTCCAATAATCTCAGTCAAAATACTGTCAAGCTGTTCTTCCAACAGCTCAGTATCCTACATGCTGGACAGTCATATTGTAAGAGACCAAAAGTTCTTGGTATGACAAGTGCTACACGCTTTCATTTGTATCAACCTTCCCTATCTATCAAGACAATCGACACAAGCATGCAGACACCAAGAGTAAATTTACTATTACAGAACTTTCTTTGTATGCATCTCTTTATATCTTCATAAATGGCCAATACAATTCCTTTCTTAAGGATCAATAGACCATCAGTACTCTTCCCAAGTTTATGGAAACTGTCTGAACCTGGAGATCATGCTGGGAGAACTTAGCAATTAGCTCACCACATTCACTGACAAATAATGGTTTATCAATGAAGACGGGCCACCCATGTCTTGCTCATTTTCTGTCCAAGCTTCTAGCTAAGACATTGTTCAGATAATATCTCACACTTCATCAGCAATTCAGGCACCCGTAGGTTTAAGATATGTCTTATTCAGGATCTTTACCTGTGGCAACAAGGACATACTGTGCAGCTGATTTTCTTTCTGGAGATTCTGGGTGGCGAGTTTCCTCCTCCATTAATAGCTGGACACTTCTAGTACGCTATAAAGGTAGGTCAGTTTGTCATTCTAGTAAGACTGTGGATGACCTGGCTGCTGAAATGCATTCTGTGAGGCACCTATCAATTCTTTGATTCCTAATACTCCTGAAGTATTGTACTTGCAAATACATCAAGACTTTGATTACATTACTTTTTAATGTAAAAAAAACCCAACTATAAGTTGGTAGACAATATTGAAAAAAATTAATCATTTTTATCCATGAAATTGAATTACATTCTATAATTGTTGACCTATATTTAAAGTTAATTTCTTAATTTTTCAGCAATGTATTCATTTCTTGATCAAGGCATTCATTCATTGCTTCGCTTTTCTGAAACAAGTTTGAGTCTCCACAGCATCACAGTATCATTTTATCCAAATGTTTAAAATCAAAGTTTAGGCAATTTCGCTTTTAGACTTTTAATGACTTATGAAATCACATTCTGTGTTGATAATGATACTTAACATATCAAATACAATACATATGCATTCCATTGCTCTGTATTTAAAATCAAGCACATGAAGGTAATTCTGTCTTATTTCAACTTTTCACTTTTATAAAAGAACTAGCTCTTTATAAACTTTTTAACTCATTAAAATTTTACAAAAATCCATTAGAAGAGTTTCTCATTTTATCCAAATACTATTCATCAGCATATCTAATTTCATTTTAATAACTCCTCTTTTTAACATTATAAGAGTAATGTCATACATATCTTTTACATTATCATTTAAAAAGACTGAAATAGAGGATAGCTAGGGGCTTTTTTCTGTTCTATAAATATATTGGAAGAAAAATAACCTCATTGTAGTGTAATATATTACTCCACATTAAATGAGGAATTTTTCTTCCAAACATTTCACTTGTACAACAGTCAGTCTTAGTTTTAGATGATTAAAAAGAAGGAAAATATATTATTCGCTTGTATTGTATATACTTTGAAATGCATAATTTGGAAAATTAAAACTTCCTTCTCATCTTTACAGAAGAGAAAAAAAGGAAGATGAAACATCTCTTCCTTGCAGGTGTTTCATTAAGAACAAGTTGTGACCTTGGAAACAACACTTTAGTGAACCAACACAGTAATAATTCACTATTTCATGTTGCACCCTTTAAACATATGTTAATTCAAAACTACAGCCTCTGTTTCTCTTCACAGGAAAAGCTATTAAATTCACAATAAGTCTTTGATTCCGGTTTTTTTTTTCAGTTCTATCATAATATAGGCATCACAAGGACACAAAATCTTGCAGATATAGTTAGAACATACCAATCCTGAAATCAATCAATCCTTATAAGTAGCTGGGAACAAATTTCACTGGACAATGTCAAGCAGTACTGGATGTTAGAGAATTGTTTCTTGGAACGTGCAAACTATGCTAAACAACAAAATACTGCACTGCTATGGAAGATGCACAAAACCACATACCCAAAGTGCCTTCTGTTACACCACCACTGAGTGAGAATTAATAGAGTAGTGCATAGCAGTTTAGCTGCATCAGGTGCTTGAGGTGATACTGAATTGTTCTAATGACAAAACAGGCTTATCTTTTTTTTTTTCTTTTTTAATAAGAAATGAACACTATAAAAACAAAAACCTGCAGTCATTTCCGTGCAAACCACGACACCCATTTTTAAACTGCAAAACCAGATTTTTTTCCTGTCAGATCGTGAGACTCAGTTTTTAAAAATGTATGGGTTTGTTGCAATTTCCAGATTAGAATAAATGCATGATATGTCTTGCCATAAAACTTGAAGAGAGTGTACAAGAATAAGGAATAATTTTGAACTTTAATATTAATAGACCACCAACACACTTCTCATTACTGTTACAACTTCATGGTTATAAGACTATGGCTTCCTATATATCAATTATTAATGAGAGCTATGATTATTATTTGTTCTTTTCTCCAGCAGTGCCAGCATGTGTGTCATAATATTATACATGTAGCTAGTTAAACTTCCTCTTCAGAATTTCTTGCTTGGTTTCAGTGGAACATAAAAGGGCAATGTATACAGCTGTGTTTGAATAAGTTCCATTACAAGATACAAAGAAAAAGTGACTGGATCTTGCAGGCTTAAAGGAAGTTAATTGACTCAAATTAAAAAAAAAAAAAAAAAACAAAAACAAACAAACAGAACTCTACTATATTTTATTCAGAGACTGTTTAATAAGTATTTTGCTTTGATTTTTACTGTAGTTCAGCTTTAACTATTTTTTATTGTATTTTATATTACAGAGATTTATAAAGTTGATTTTGAAACATAATAAGGTCCCAATAGTATAAGACCTTTTACAGGATTGCACTGTAAAATCATAGCTGAGAGATGGTAGGATAGCACAGATATATGTGTGAAACAGAATTATACAGTAGTGAATTAATATACTTCAGCTCCGTTTATTGGTTTAGTTCTGCTCAAGGACAGAGGAAAATTAAGTCAGAATGGGGGGAGCAGAAGATAGATAACTACTACAGAAAGACTGCCTGTGAGGATACGGTATCTCCCTGGAAAGAGAGGAAAACCAGGCAACATTACAAATTCACAGCCACCCTGCAGCTGACATCAAGCAACAGGTACAGGTAATCTCTCTGAATGCCATGCACTACCCACATCAAAGATCATAGTCTGGGTCAACAAATACAAGAAAAAATTAAGCAGCCATCAGAAGAAGTAACATAATCTTTCTGGATTACCTCTGCCTCTAAATGTTCCGCATATTACTTCCAGCCTTATGTTTAATGGATCCACTACTTCAAAAATATGCCAAGCAAGAGCAATCCTGTAATAAGGTGTGCTCTGGGGTCTGCCACCGCAGAGGGCCAGCACAGGAACTTTGGAGGCAGCAGACCTGAGCAAGAGAATGCTGACTGGCAGAATATCAGAGGTTCAGCTCAGAGAAAGTCACTCCTTAGAACTGGTACGTTTCTTACCTCTCAGAGACCTTGAGTTCTACCAACCATGTTTTCTAACACCTGACTTATACAAGAATAGCTATGTTTGGTCAGTGTTTTTTCTCAATGACGTTGATAAACAAAATCTAGAGATATTTTCGTCATCATCTGTGTTCAAAATTAAACATTGTGCAGCTTATTTCCTGATGTTTTCCATTTTCTGATAGTACAATATTACTCTTCAAAGCAAGGTAAAAATTACATTACTTGCCTACCTTGCTTTAGTAAGGAGTTCCAAATTAATTTATCATTATTTAATGAGCTTCTAAAAGAAACTGTTATTTAGTAATTGTTTTCACTTCTTTCAGACACATTCTTAGATTAGCTACATTTAGCAGTTATCCTGGTTTTTGTTTTTTTTAGGACCTACTAATTTAATTTTCACAGCTTTTTGGTAAAATATTACTGTCAATTAGCATGTGACCATTAAACCTTTCCCTTGTTGTTTTGACAATTTAGTGAGAGAGCCAGATTCTGTTTTCAATGAAGCCACTGCAGAAACCCTTATAGAATGGTCCCTCCAAAGGCAGGCTTGAAGTTGTTGGGTAGGTATGTAGCTAGTTAACTAGCAATCTTATTAAAAGCCAGGATAAAGAAGGGAAGCTCAAGTTCTTCACCACAAACTCCATGCAGGTCTCAATGAGCAACTCCGAGTGAAGTTTTCTTAGTCTTTGTATTCTAAAGTGTTGCATGACTGTAGGATGAGAGTTTGCTTATTCAATAAGGCTTACTGATGAAAAGAAAACCAATTTCACCAAGATCAGATGTTTCCACTGGGAATATCCACAGCCTAGCAAGGGAGTCAGTAAGCATTGGTCACTCTGATATGATAAACTGGAAAGCAGCCTGTTCACATCATGTCATTCAGCACACTGCACCCTCCTGTTCTCTGTTCAGCCCCTCATCTATTTCTGAGCAAGAACTGCTCCTTTTCAGGTAATGCAATAGGGCCATACTCTTCAAGGTAGGAAATGCTGACTTCATTAATGCTCTATACCACAGGCAGAAAAATCTGAATGTGAAAATCTAGGTACCGACTTATTAGGATTTTTGCTACTTGGCATTGAAAAATGAATTATGGGCAGGAGGATCCATGGGATAGTTTGATTTTGACTCAGAATGAATTATCTCAGTCTGTATTAACTGGAAAATAGGGACTGACTTTGTATTATCTGAGATAGAGACTATAAAGCCATGATAATCAGATTTATTAGCTGGAAAAATGTATAGAGTTATGAGATTTTTATTTTACCTGAGGTTAAATGGTAATAACGTAACCATGATAAAGCTGTTACTGCAGAAAGGACATAAATGTAAATGAGCCAATGTTTAATTAACAGAGTAAACCCCCCAATGCAATATGAAGCAAACTACCATATATGGCTTATAGCAATATGTACAATATTTGACTAAAAAAAAGGGCATGGTCTCTGGAGCTATTTTTTAAATTTCTTCAACATGGATCATTCTATCCAGCTACAACAAGGAGTCTGTTTGAAAAAGATAACAAAATGTTGTCAATAATAACTGTTAGTTAATGTTTTGTTTGGCTCCTGGTCAGGATCCCCAAACACACAAGCAGTGGAGCAAAGCTTACCCATCCCTACCCTTCCAGAAGTACATCTTCACAGCTCTTACAGCAGGTTTGGAACTGTCAGGTTTAAACATTAAGGCAACAGGTTTCAACCAGATCCAAAGTATCTGGACACTGTTTACTCATTAAACTTGGGTAAAACAGAGCTTTCCTCACTGTTACTGGAAGAGGCGAGTTTTCTTACTTGTTGTTTAGTAATTCCATAATTAGAAATACAATAAGTACACGACACATTCATACAACAGCACTGAGTTCTGATAGCATGTTCAGTTACTCTCTGGCAGGAGGGAGGGAGGGATTACTACCCAGCCAGCATTACCCAGCCCCACAGGGAGTGTTTGCAGGACCAGACCTTTTTCTTCCTGAGTCATCTTCCTGTCCAAGGTGACAATCAACACATACAAACAAAATTACTTTGGACCTGAACAGAAATTTTGCATGATTTGCCAGTACTGCTGTGCAGGGAAGTGAGTATATTATCAGACTAGTAGGAATGAGACTAGCAAGGATGAAGAAATCACAGAATAATTAAATAACTGGCATTTAAATGGATAATTCCAATTCTACATCTCATACCTCCATTGTTTTACAATGCTGCAATAGATTTTTTCTATGTGCAAATCTCTTTGTTTATGTCATCTCTTATTGCTTCTAAAGATAGGGGAATAAAACTCTGTGGGTTTTAAAAATATTTCATCAGCCTTCTAGCAGTATCAGAACTAGACTTTGTAGCAGTCCCACAGGTTTGATACTATTTGTGCATCAGTGGAACAACACTGGGAGAGGAAATGGGCAAAAGAATGAGGATGTCAATTTAATTTAGAGTTCAGCTCTGCCAACACAGTTCATGCTGAGTGCTACCTCAGTCAGTTAGAAATCCTACCAATTTTAATGTGATTATTCCTTAGGCAAAGTATTCCTGGAGAGGAGGAGGTGGTGTGAAGGTTCATTCCCAGGTTATGAGGCAATGAACAATAACTCTTGCGTATTGTATTGCCATGAGGTCCAAATTTGAAAATAAACAGTGATGAACTAAGTGTGAACTAGACTTTCCATTAATATGCACTTTAAAATATGCACTACCCTTTCTGAATGTTTTTGGCTTTACTGGCGTCTCAACACCTGGAATCATTGTCTTAGTTTGAACTATGACAATTTTGTTATCAAGTTCAAAAGAATCAGGATTCTGCCCCTAACTTTTTACTGAATAATTTTTATTGAGTGATAATTTCACAGTAAGCCACTGCTTATCTTACATAGTATTTTTTCAACACAATTCTTTAGGTTATGTTCTCCACACAAAATAAACCTTATCATATCAGAAATTGGGTGTTACTACACTACTTGCCATAAAACTCTTGTTGTGATTGTCTGTCCCATTTTGAAAGAGATCAGAATCCCACAGATGAGAGGCATAAATAGTTAGGTCTGTGCTGTATGCATAGATGTAATCATGGCTATTTTACTTCTTCATACTGCTCCTTCACAGCACAAATAAAAATCAGGAAGTTCAACCATGTTACTGGAAAATGCAAGTCAGCAATCCCAAATTTTAAAAGCATTTTTAGGGTTCAGGGAAGGTAAGTGGTAAGCTTTCAAGAGGATTTAATGTCAACATCAACATATCTTAACAAGGGAATGAGATCCAAGAAATTCTGCTGGGCTTTTGTTTTTTGTTTGCTACAGAGTAAATGAATAAAGAACTGTGATTGATACAGTTCTGCAATCTAGCAAGTTTATTTTTCTTCAGAATGCGTTTATAGTGGTCTTTGTCTTCCAGTCTTAGTAAATTAACATTGATTATAAGGAACAATGTTCAAGAAAGACATCCATAAGAATCGCTCTTTGTATATGCTCTGTAAGATTAAGGTATCCATCATTTTCATGCAATGAAAAGTTGCTCACAAAATTGAAATGGATCTACTAGCACATTTGCGAGGCATTTCAGATGCAGGTTGTAGACTGTCATTGATTAACTTAGGAAGCAGCAATCTTTTTCCAAACTAAAAGACGATTAATAAAGTAGAAATCCCTATTTATTTTAATATGAACATACTTCTTTGCATTGGCATCCTCTCTCCCACCCACTTTGATTTTAGAGATCAGAGTAAACTGTTGTCAGTGTACTTTATTTCCAACAGTGAGCCTTCAGTTTATCTTCGACTTGAAGCAGGAAAGAGGAACAGGGAACAGTACTCTAGGTAATTCCTGTTCTTCTGGGACACTTCAGACCTGGCAAAGCATTAAGTGACACTGCTCAGATTGAAGAAGGGAGACAGAAATGGAGAGCTGTGTAGACCATCTTTTTGTAAGGCTTAGCATTACCTGGTTTGCTCTTGTGCACTTGTCTGGGTCATTTCGGCAAATTCTGAGAACCTGCAATTTCTTTCTACTGTTTGAGATGGAATCTGTGCAAAGCTATCTAATTAAATTTAAGGGCAGTCATCTTTCTGAGGAGAGAAAACATCCTCTGCTTTGACTCTGTTTTGAAGCAAAAGCTTAGTATATGGCATATCCATTTTTTCTTGCTGAAGTACGTGCCTGAATGTGATATACATGTAAGGACATTTCATTTGCAGGGTAAATATTATTGCTGGTACTATAAATTAATTCAGCATAAGGAGAAAGTGAATAAACCAACAAAACAATAATTGCTTTGCCAAAATCACTGTCAGATACAAATATCATTGTCACAGGCAAGCTTGGAAGCGTGGAAGATGAAATGATTCAAAATTTATCTTCAAATTAGAATTTGTACTGAAAATTTTTTATCCACAGAAGACTAAAGTCATTGCTAGTGAGATTGATTCTGCAATAGCAGAAGGAAGGGTATAAGGATAAGTTAGAAAATATGAGTCAGCGCTCAAACTGGGCAGGCAGAATCTCATGTGTAAAGTACAGTCTATGGAAAATTTCTACATTGCAAAATCACAGAATCACAGAATCACCTAGGTTGGAAGGGACCTTTTAAGATCATCTAGTCCAAACAATGAAAAAAAAAAAAAAAGAAACAAAAAAAAAAACCACACCGCACCCAAACAGCACCAATCCACTACTAATCCATATCCCCAAGCATCATGTCAACTCCTCTCTTGAACACCTCCAGGGATGGTGCCTCAACCACCTCCCTGGGCAGCCCATACCAATGCCTGACAACCCTTTCAGTAAAGAAATATTTCCTAATATCCAACCTGAGCCTCCCCTGGCACAACTTGAAGCCATTACCCTTTGTCCTATCATCTGTGACCTGGGAGAAGAGACCACAGGTTCTGCAAACTGCAACAACCACAAGGAAAACCAGTTTACTGCTCCGATCTGTGCAACATATTGCATATGACCCTGGGTATCATATGCAAGGAAATTTGGGTATAAACACTGAAGGAAAAATGAATATTTTGCTAGAGTATCTTGTGCTGCTTCCTGTAAAAACAGGTATAAAAAGTTACTGTTCCAGGCATGCCTCTTAACTTTGTACATAAATATTTCAATGTACATTGTCTAACTTACTAATATTTCTGCTACATCAGGAGGGCAGACCCAGGTCATTAATTAATGTCAGATACTGGCTCTGCAGTCTCTCTATTACCTGAATTCACTTACTTGCTTTAGAAGTTTGTCACTTGCTGACCCTCCAATACATGCAGTGAGTGATCTGGGGAACCAATTTCTGTGCTTGGTTTACTGCACACGAACATGATTTTTGACCCCTGTAGACACTTGCTGAATTCCATATTGTGCATAGAGATATGCTATGCACAGTACAGTGTATGTACGTGCAACACAGGCACCTGTCTGTTATGTGAAACATGCAAATTCATACTTGTCTGGAATGTTTCAGCAGTACTGGGCACTACTGAAGCAGGCTGTAATGTCAGTCACTCTAATAGGCAGCACTTAAAAAACACTGCTACGTTAAGGGTTTGTTCACAGAAACAAAAATGCAATCTTCTATGTTATTCCTACAATAGAAAAGTCACAACTCACCATCTGTATTGCAATCCTCATTTGCATCACAACCATTTAAAAATAATCTAGATTGTCATTACTGATGAAACTGAAGTTTCAGAATGTATCTCACCAATAAAAGTGAAAGCGCAAATGTCTTTCGTCTTTGCATGTATTCAAGGAACTCAAGCAAAGCCAAGCAACCCCCCTTCATACCTTTCCATAAAAAATTAGATGTCATATTTGCAAAAAAATGCACAAAGATGTCATTTACCCCAGTAGTATATTGCTACATAATGTTGTGCAAGGCCTGACAGAACTATACAACATTTAGTTTGCCTGATGGATTTTTCCACTTTAAATGAGTATGCCACAGACTTTCTTCCATGCCCAAAGCTTGTTAAAGAATGACAACCGTGTTTCTCAACAATCAGAACAAAGCCTGATATCAAAATAATGGCATCTTATTGGGAAAGGTTTCTCAAGTCACGTAGTACAGCCTTAGCTTTGCCTTCAGCTGTATCACAGCAGCTTGGCAGAGTGAGGTGGAAACTGAACTCTGCCAGTCACCACCTCGTGCTGCAGAATGGTCTGGTTTTGGTGTATAATGTCTCCAGCAGCAGTGAGAATTCTGAACAAACAAATTCCAAAAGCTTCAACACCACCATGATCACAAATATGTTTCTGCCTAATTTGTACAACATGGTATGTTTCTCCTTGACTATGCATCTGCTGCACAACTGTTCAGAGTAAGATTTTGTGGAACTGCAGACTTAAAGCAGTGAAACACTGATTTGCAAACAGCCAGGTATTTATGTTATTCAACCCTGTGCTGCACACCATTGTGACTGCCACTGCCACCAGTTATGAACATGGACTCAATACTTGCAAAAACCTGCAGGATACTGTTGATAAGACCATTGCATTTGCATACAGATCATTTGAAGAAACTGAGGAGAGCGTTGCATTTTAGAGCAAAACCATGAGCTTCTGTGTACTTAGGGTTGCAAATTTACAGCTTAGTGCTGTGATTTATACAGTGCTAAATGAGGATTCAAACCACTACTAATGCAAGCCATCCACTAGTGCAGAAGATTTTATCTATGTAAAATATGGAGTACAGACAAGAACTCACAATGTGACTACTCGGTGCTTATCACATATGCCTTTCCTTCACCGTGTATTCAGAGATACAAGCATAGTTGCACAAATAACAAATATATTCCTCAACATCTACAAAAGAGCCATTAAGTATTCCTTGTTTAATATTCACAGATTTGACATAGTTGGAAAGGACCTCCAGAGATCATCTAGTCCAACTCCCCTGCTAAGCTGGATTGCCTACAGCACATCACTCAGGACTGCACCAAGGCGGCTCTTGAAAATCTCCAGAGAAGGGGACTTCACGACCTCTCTCAGCAGCCTGTTCCAGTGCTCTGTCACCCTCACTGTAAAGAAGTTCTTCCTCATATTTGAGTGGAACTTCCTATGTTCCGGCTTGTGCCTGTTGCCCCTCGTCCTATGGCTGGAAACCACTGAAAAGAGTCAGGTTCCATCTTCCTTCAACCCACCTTTTAGATACTTGTTAACATAGATGAGGTCTCCCCTCAGCCTTCTCTTCTCGAGGCTAAAGACACCCAGCTCTCTGAGCCTTTCCTCGTAAGGGAGGTGCTCCAATCCCTTAATCATCTTGGTTGCCCTACGTTGGACTCTCTCCAGTAGTTCCCTGTCCCTCTTGAACTGGGGAGCCCAGAAATGGACACAGTATTCCAGTTGTGGCCTCGCCAGTACAGAATAGAGGGGGAGAATGAACCGCCTTGACCTGCTGGCCACACTTCTCCCTATGCAGCCCAGGATCCCATTGGCTCTCTTGGCGACAAGGGCACACTACTGGTTCATGGAGAGCTTGCCATCCACCAGGACTCCCAGATCTTTTTCCTCAGTAGTACTTCCCAGAAGATCCACCTAACCTATATTGGTGCCTGGGGTTCTTCCTCCCCAGGTGCAGGACCTTACAGTTGCTCTTGTTGAACCTCTGGATTATGAGTCATGTCAATGGATTGCCAGAACAAAAGAGCAATGATAGAACAATGTATTGTCAGTCTCCTGGCAAAGCAGCAGAGACTTATACATCGCCACTGCAGCCTATACCTTTACATGATTCATTGAGGGGAAGGTTTGCTAGTGATATCAAAGACCTATTTGCTCATGCACCATTGGCTTCTGCTGTGCCATCATTCTGAGAGATTGCTTCAATAAATGGCCAGAAACAGCTTTTACGTCACAAGTCACTCCTGATACTGTAATTACTTTCCTGTCCACAGTTTCCTGTAAAGTGGAGCCTAGAAGAATTAGTATCCAATAATGGATCACAATTCACTCTCATAGAGTCTGAAACTTTTCTGGGGAAGCTAAATATTATACAGAAGATTAAACACTTTAATTAAATTTTGGAAGAAAGGTTTACTAACTGCTGGGTGGGAGTCTTCCTACAAACTTAGACAGCACATACTTACAAAAATATAGCATAGAAGACTCTTTCCAAATGACTCTTTATGAAAGAGAAGTGAAATGCTAAATGTTACAGTATTATAGTCTACTCTGAAGCAGAAGCACAACTGGATATAAGATAAAACAGCCCAACAGATGCAGTAAAATCACAAACCAGGCAGAAGTTACCATCATGGTGCTAAGAACCTGCATGTGTCTCACTTGTGAGAATATAGAAAATTTGATTCTTTTAAGGAGGAGAATCAAAGTCCATGTTGCATCTCAAAATTGCCAGAAAAGCAAAAAGGAAACTCCAAACTTACAACTCCAAATTACCCAATAAAACAGGTCAGAGTGCTTCTCCCTGACTATCATAGGAAACATAGTTTATCTGCTGATAACAGATAGCAGATATAGCAGTCCCCAAACAAGAAACACAGGAGGAAATAAAGACTATTGAACCTTCTGCCAAATCCCATTTAACCACCTTTAGGCACTTGAGACCATTAAGTAAATAAATGCAAAGTTTAGGCTTAAATTTTAATAATTTCATCCCAAATCAGGATGTCTCTTTGGTACCTAAGTATATAACTGACTAGTAAGTAATTATATAACTGCTGAGACATTATGATAATAAAATTGCTATTTAATTAATTCTTTGGCATTACAAATATGCAACATCTTTTAAGAACTGAGGGATATGTGGTCTTGCAGTAGGTTCTTGGAAGGTGTTGCTTGTGTGTTTAGTGGACTGTCCTCTCTCTGCAGGTAGCCCAGAGAGAAAATGTTCTGGCTTGCTGCTGCCATGGCAATCCCCTATTTGAATATAAATCCTGAAGCCTGTCCTTCATACTTTATCTTGGCTACACTCAACCACATTCATCTGAGACATTCATCATGACACATTCATCCTAAGTTACAATTATGAAGGATTACTGAGCAGCAAATTCCTATAACTCTTTTCCTCAAAAAAAAAAAAACCACCCCAAAACAAAAAAAAACCACCCCAAACTTAGATAAACATTTGTAATATTCTCTGTAAAAGAGAAGATATAGAAGCTAGAGAAATGGGGGGGGAAGGGGGACGAGGTGGGTGGATTATGAGGACACAGGCTTTTATGCCTGGTTCCCAATAATTATAGAAATCTGCTGGATTTTTGTCTAGTCTCTTCCTCACAACGCTTTTTGAGTACACTTCAGATCAGCAGAGACATATCAAAGATTAATACACTCTTGCAAGTTTATGAAAACAGGTAACTAGATACACAACATACTTATTGTTGTGTTATTTATATTTAAAAAAAATGAATCATTAGGTAACATTTTAAGTAAATCTCTAACAAATCAACACTTAAGAAAGCTCATATGTGACCTTTCAAACAGAGTGTGTAAATCAGTTTGCAGAGATGCAAATTGGGAGAAATTCCAGCTTCAGCTTCCTATAACATGTTATTACTGAAAAGAAGAAAACTATTGTAAAGAATACTGCGTGCAGTTCGCGGGTACAGCTGTCACCTTTGACAAGTCAACATTGCACAGGAAGATTTGAGAAGCTGCATTTGGCTGCATTTGTCACTATAAAAAAAAGAATGGGTAATGCCTTGGCTGCCTTACTACCATGGAGTTGTGGACAAATACTGATAATAACAGCCTAAGCACAGTGATTAATATTGGGATCAGATAACCACTGAACTCTGCTGGCAGCAATGTGTTGTTTTCTGCCATTCCTCATTATCTATCATTGAAAGTGACATTAACACATCAGAAAGTAGAAGGTGAGTAATGCTATAATATCCTGGCTGGTAGCAATCATTTTTTATTATGATATTCAGTTTATCTTGGCAAACTATGTTAGTACTTAATGATTTGAAATATCCATTAGGCTTAGAGGGGACACACATCTACAATGAGATAAAGATAACAATTCTGTGCCAGGGATTGATAAAATATTTACTGCGCCACAAATCAAAGGAAACATTTTCACTTAAGAACAGGTATAGTATTACAGCAATCTCTAAATATCTGCCTCCTTCAGGTGAGGGAGGCATGGAGATGCTCAAGTGACTTGAATGATCCAGAGTCTGAGCACAAAAAATAAGTTTAAAGAAAAAAAAACAAAAACAAAAACCCCAAAACTACTGTGTCCTTCCAGGATAACAACTCTCAACCTATATATTACTCCACCCTACCCTCAGTGGCTCATCTGAAATTAAACAGAAATTGTAGCCTGTTCAGCTCATACTTGATCTCAACTCCCACCTCTTTGGCTTAGAAACCATGTGTATAAATACTAGGAGGGAATTATGCTTTGGTCATCATTATTTTGACCCAAATCATAGCTTGTCTGACTTTTCATTCTCTTAGAACTTGACTCTTCATTCATTTTTGAGTGCTGTAATGCTAAAGTGCTAATCCCATTCTAAGCACTGACAAGACATGCCACAGCAATGTGAACAAATACCAAACAGAATGGTCACCACTGTGACTAATACCTCTGTCATATTCACAAGGACAGATTTCTATCACAAGTTTTTCTTTTGAGTCTTTGCTGATCTATCAAGTGTTTTCTAATGCTTGATCAAATTAGCTCCATACTTGAATCAAGTAAAATAGTCAGTGGTAATCCAGCTTCCCAAATCCAAGACTCTGTCATCCTATTACTGTGTAAGGGATGTAAATAGTCACAAGGGACCCCAGAAAGAATAGTCTCACCTAAGGATACCATCTGACAGTGATGTAGCTCCAAGGCAATGTTTTTTCCTTTCTTCTTCCTACAGGGGCACGTCCCTGAGGATAGTCACAAAATTTCAGTCTATTCAGATGATTGTGTCCCCTCCTCTATTGGACCATGCTTACTTTTTCTCAGCAACATCAAATCTTTTTCAGCAATGCACTAAATTCTATCGTGCAGGGACAGGTGTTTTCTTAGAGTTGGGGAAAAAGCTTTCCCTAGTTTTTAACCTTCCAGATGTGGCCATTTTAAAAAATGAAAATGTCTGCCTGTGCAATAAAAGCTATGCTAACATTATATACCATGAGAATCAGGCATCTTTTCTTACAATTTATTATAATATCTTTAATACCATCTGCTTCTCTTGCACACCATGCCAAGGACTTGTTTAACTATTAATCAGCTGTTAACTCAAACTAAAAAGCTAAATTTTGAAGTAAAATTCTTCCACATTTCCAAGTTTTAGGACTTAAATTTTGATTCAAGCCTGACTCTGCAGAATATTGTCAGTGTTTCCTTAATTTCAATGCATGAAGAAACTGCTCTTAACAATGAACTGGAAAGGGAAAAAATGAGCCTTGGCATTTTTTCCTTTACTTTTGTACAAGCTATTCTGAAAGCTTACTTTAAAAATAAAATCATGGGGTTTTTTTAAACTTGGTTAAGGTAGGGCTTTATGTCATTAAAAAATCAGGTTTGTTTCCTGACTGGTAGATTTTGTATTTTGCCAGCCAGTCAAATGAGTCTTCCTTCCTTTTGTTATGCTGTGGTATAAAGGGCTGTGAAGCACAGAAAACAGACCTTCCTGTTCCTGGCTGTGCACACTCTGGCTTCCCTCCAGTAACCTAACTCTTCTGCTAGCAATTCTAATCTGGGTTTTCTTGCAGTACATCTGGGGTCTAGTTACAGGCTAGCAAGGGAATTAATTGCAGTAGCTCCAACCTACAGCTTTTCTTCTCTGGCAGACTGGCAGCTGGTCCTTTTATAGAATATCTCATGGCTGCAATTGAGAGGGGGCAGTCCGGAAGTCCATTATGCATGTTTCTGGTTTTATTGCACTAGCAAAGCTCAGACATCTGTCAGGTATTACTGGTGATGAGCTGCTCACTGGTCTGTTCAGCACAAGCAGAGGACCAGACATACACAGTCCTTAAATGCAATAAGTAGTAGAACATGTGAAGAACCATATATCTAGGGCACAGACTGGAAAGAGCCCTCAGTCACGTAACATGAAAGGACTCTAGAAGAATATTTTCATTCAAGTTCTCTCCCACTTAACAGGGTCTACACAAGGTCCCATGCTGTTGCCCACCAGTATTGTAGTCTGCCTCAGCTTACTGTGAGAAACAAGCTAGAAATTTTCCGTCTTCCCATAATAGAGCATTATACTTCTCATGTCAATTTTTCAATGTTTTTGCCCAACAGCCCATCAAAAAGAAAGACTTCATGCAAGAAAAAGAAAGATCTGTTTTCCAGTGAGCTATTGCTCTATGCATCATGAGATGAATAAGGAGAAATTCAGGACCCCCAAACAATATGATCAGTCAATAATAACATATGTCTAGTGAGGCTGGAGCCTTTCTCAGAGGTGGAAAGAAGCAGTAGTTGTAACCAGGAGTGTTTGCGATTATAGAAAAGTCAACACTGTGACTCTTGGATCTCTTACTCAGACAGGAAAAGGACATGGTGGTAAGCTGGATCCACATACGTCTTCACTGTGCGCTTTTGGTTCCTGTCTGCTCCCTGTTCAGCATTGAACGTCCTTTATCCATCTTATCTGACCTGACTCTCGGTTACTCTCTGTTCAAATTTTCTCTCCTCCTCAGACAGTTCTCAGTGCTCCACTAAAAACCTCATGGAGCTCTCAAGTACTCTCTTTGATCACTTATTTTCCATGGATCCAGGAGAATTAACTGTACTTTCCAAAATTATTTGTCTACCATTTCTTATAAGAAGCCATGAGGTTTTAATATTCACGTTCATTAAATTATCTATAGTACCTACAGTTTGGCCAATATTTTCCTCAGGGTACTGTGAGATGAACCATCCACAATTAGAACATGGTGAAAATTCACATGGCTCTCAGACAGGAACATAAAGAGAGGAGAAAAAAAAAAAACGGTACCAGTGATTAAAAAGAAGAGCAGTGAATCTGACTACTTTCTAACGAGCCTAACCTGATCCAACAGAAACATCTGAGAAATGAATGTTAAACTATGAACCTGTTAGTTTGTGCTAAAAGGTAACTGAGTCAAATTCCCATTGACATGACTGGAAATCATCAGGGCTTCACTCCTATGAAAAAAAGCCTGACAGATTCTGAGAGAAGGTAAATTTACTCCTTGAACAAGAAGGTATATAAGATTTTTTTCTGTTGTATTTTTTTCTTCATTATATCCCTGGACAGTATATAAAGACCACAAGGCCATTGTTAGCTACAAAATGGGAAGCTCAACCCTGTAAATTTGGAAAGAAAAATTTGTAATCTAAGCACTGAAAAAAAATATTTTAAGCTAACAATTAAAGCAAGAACATAACCTAAGTGGCATTAGGTCACTGTATGGCTTTTATAGGCATTAATTCAGACATTATTCTATACACCCCTAGTGAACTTCAAGATTGTTCCAATGGGAACTGATTGCCTGATCTGGTGATATTTCAGTGGATCTCCATGGGAACTGATTCAGACCAGGCATACCGGGAGAGCTTCTTCTTCCATATTTATACTGGGACAACAGAATTTTTCCCTTCTGCTTAATGATACATAATAATACCCCTGTTCTCTGGGGAAATAAAATTCCAGATTTCAGAAAAACTGTACCGTGAAGCCAAACTATCCCATTCTTTCAATACCACTGGGAGAAAATGGGAAAGAAAAAGAAAAGGTTCACCAAGACTTCAGTCCCATTTACATTGCCATTAAATTTTTATCTTCTGTCTTTCCATTCAGGTACCTTCCAATATCAAGTCCTTAAACTACTGCTTCTGAAACAAATAATTCCTTGGTACTAAAGGCACAGATGGATTATCCACAATTTGTACTTGAAGTGAAGGCATGAATGTTGTCAATGAACCCATTTGTTTTTTCTTGCCCTTCCACTGCTGCGAAGCATTTAACGCCAAAATACTTTGTCTCCAGTCCTGACCACTTTGAGAAATGAGTGATGAAGTGCAGAGGTCAGTTAACTGACTGCATTAAAACCTCCAAATATGCACTGACTTTTATAAGGAAGCAAGGTAGCAAGTTACTTAGCAGAAAATAATAGCACAAAAAAAAAAGCAGCCTCTTTCTCACCTGGATTTTTATAATGGTGGTTGTGTGACTGAGCTTGTTCTAAAAGACTGACTTTTTCCAGAGGGATGAAGGAACAATACTGTAACTTGGAAAATGAACAAGCAGTAGTACTAATTTTCCATGCTGTTGATATAACTAAGTTTGCTTATCTGAGACTGCAAAAACAGGACAAAGAGTCACCTGTAAAGGCCCGAGTTCCAATCCCAGCCTTCACATCACCTGTATGAGCTGTTTCCTGAGTTCCAATCCCAGCCTTCTTCACATCACCTGTATGAGCTGTTTCATCTCATCTGTTTCATTTAACAGAATGAAGCTCTAATCCTTACTGCTTTTAAGAAATAGCAGTAACTGTGAGAATGCTCTGCCAATAAAATGAAATCTAATTTATTTTATACCTAATATTTAATGAACACTAGTTGCTTTCTAGTTTGGAATCTGAAGTGTAATAGTATATCTGGAGTAAAACTCCAAGGCTCTGTATTTGCCAGTACATTTACCAGAAGAATACAACTTTGTATTTCAAAGCTGGGACGCCAATGCCTCGTCAGAATCCCAGGGCTGACACCCAAACATTCAGGTACTGTCTGCACCACTCCACTGTCAAAAGTAAGATGTGCTAATAATGCTCAGATTTTTCTGGGGATAGCATCAGTTCTAATCACAGAATTATTTCATTTATTTTCACAATCAACAAATCACTCTATTTTCTACTTCCGCATAACAATTAATGCCTATAGTCATTCTTTACTCATTAAATAAAATTGAATCGTGATTTTGTTTCTGAAAACTTTTTCAAGGTTATTAACCAAGCGACTTCCAAGTGGTTTGTTTGTGTCACTCAGTCTCTCTCTCTTGGTTTCTCACTTCTGCTCCTGACAGTTTTACAGAACAGCAATTATCAGCATATAGCACAATAGCAGCACTGTGACTATTAAAAATGCTAGAATTCAGAGCAATATTTCTAATTATTCACCAGAGCTGTACTTAAACTGAGCTTACCACTCAGCTATTTTTACTAAGCTTCCTTCATTTCAAATGGTTTGATAAAACCTTTAGTCACAGATCAAGGATATTCTGCATTTTTAACTAAAAGGCTTTTTCTTCCCACATCCTCTATGGGCTAATTAGCAATTAAAATCTTAATATTCCTAGGATAATCAGTATTCGCTGTTTATAATACTCAATAGTATCTACAGATGTTTCTTGTGCTCATCAGAGCACACTGCATGAAATTTATGTCGTAATGTCTATTAAAACCATTCTGGGAGGAGACTGACCACTGGCTAAGGTGATTCTTTGCAAACTATTTAATTCCCATGTATCCATGATGACGAATCATCTCGGTTTTGGACATAAATAATCGAACATAAAATACTAGGACTGTATTTTCCACTTGGAAGCTGCCTTAATTCCCACCAATCTCAAGCTAAAGCATGACAATTTAAAAATGTGTAATTAACACTAAATCACTGACAAATGTTGGGCATGTTTTCAATTCCAGGGTCAATGTATAAGACCTGAACCTTGTAAAGGTTTAAACCTTTTTTCACATATCCTGAAGTGGAAGACCAGTTCTACTTTGAGACACAAAGTTTGGGCAAGTTAAAAGCAGCACTACAAAGCTAACTGGATCTAATAAGTTTCAGCTGCTCTTAACAGTGAGTTAAATATATATAACCCACTTTCTTCATTTCCCAAATGTTCCACAGGATATTTGTAGCTGTGTCTCTTTAGCACTTTGACCATGCATTTCAAATGTTCCAGTGGTGAGGGTGGATGAACAGGAATGATGGATGTTCGACTATCTGATGGATAATGCCACTATTTTCCATCTCAAAAAAATGAGTCCAATATAATTAAATTTTCGTTTCGATATTTTTTTTCCTCTCCAATGCTCACTGCCTTCAATTTCCCCAACTATCACGATTTTTCCCAACATACAATGGGTACCATTTATCAAAAATGACATTCTCAGATAAAAGCAGCTCCAGAATGCAAGTACATAGTCTACAGCCTTCAGAGCTCACTTCCACTGCCTTGGCCAGGCTGAGCTTTCTAGGTAAACAGTGGTTCCCTCTCAGTCACTGAGTCTTTTCCACTGCTGTGTTTCTCTTACCAAAAATTGCTTATCATAAAACACCAAAAAAGAGCAGCCTTGCCCTGGAAGTTTGCAAAGCAGTTAGTTGAGAGAGACTTTCTCAGCTTCACATTTGATCACTTTTGCCCTTTCTTTGTTTGCTTTACTGAATGTCTATCTTACCCAGGTGCCTGTAGAAAATATATCACTCAAATGTATGAGGGTTTTTTTTCCAGAATCACCTTTGGAAACCCTATAGACTATGTGGGATTATTATTCCTGTGAACAAAGAAGCCAAGAAAATTACCATGAGCAATGCTCCTACTAAATGTTTTCCTCACAGTGAACCCAGCTTTTCATATCCTTATCAAGTATTGAGTATGACAGTAATGGATATTCAGTGGTACACTAGGGGAAAAGGGGTAAGCCTCCTGTCCCCCACACACACATTATACTTGTGAAAGATTCAATAGGTATTTCCTTAAAAGATTTGCAATCTCATGGTACCACAAATTACTCTGAATCTAGCAGCTATCTCCCAGAGGCTCTCACGTTCTCCAAGTAATTTTAACTACTGATGCTCTCAGGCATGTCAAGAGTAGCTCTGATGAATAAATTTCCAGCAATTACAATGTTTAGATGTTATGCCTGTAAATAATTTTGTGATTTTTCTGTCTGCTCTTAAGAGTGGACAATATTTCCAAATGTTATTCTTGACAGTGGACTTAATTTTCTGAATGTAATCCTTAAAAGTGCCTGAAATCTGGTATTTTACAAGGTACATTAATGTCCACTTTATACATCCAGCAATTAATTCTGTAAAATGTTGAGCATCACTGAAATGAGCTCACAATTTTCAATTCCCAAGGCCATTTCAAAACCTTGAGAGATTGTGCCCTTGGGAGACAGCTATCTTCATAAAGTGATGGCAGCATGAAAAGAAAAAGTGAGTTCCAAAATAATTTTGGAGTATATGGGAAAAGTACCTTTCTAAACAGTCATCCTGGAAATTCCTAATGGGTCAGTCTTTATCCCACCAGCTTGCTTACTTGTTATCTTGTTTAACATCAAGACAAAGCACTTTGCATGCCTGTTGTGCATCGTACGAGTTTATATCACTGTAGGTCAGCTGTGATAACAATTGTACATTCACAAAATAGAGAATCCTCAGTTGTAAACAGAACAGTGTAGGTGGCAAGTTATCACTGTGTCAGCCTGTTCCTTGTTTGATTAAATATATGAGAGCCACAGTGCTTTCTAGCCAGAAGGCAGGTGCTTTCCATAACTCTGCAATAGGAATGAGCACAGACTTTAACTAGGAACTGCTACAAGCAAACACAATGACGAGTCACGGGGAAAGTTCAGACACATGAAAAAGAGCAATTTTGGCATTAAAAACAAAACAAACAAACAAAATCTAGAATTGTCAAAATGCTGCTTTTGGTTAAATAATGTGGTAGATTTTTTTTTTCAAGCAGCAGTGATTTAAAGCTGCATGATTTTCCATCAATGTATTTGTTTTGGTTAGACATGTAGCAGGCTGAATCTAAAAGAGTTTACACCTGATGAGAGCTGGGCCAACGACCTCTAAGAAGGCCTTTTTCTTCAGGAAAGCAGGAACTCATCATCATCACCTGAACCTCTCCCTGCAGTGAGGGAAGTACAGACTGCGGTACTATGTGCTCCATTTCCATAGGCAGGATCTTTGGCCAGAAAATGCTTTTAAGCATTGAAACTTCCACAACAATAAGAGTGGAAACATTATTTCAGGTAACCTGCTCTCCCATCAGAAGTCCAACTTGTTATCAAGAATCAAAACTACTTCTGTTTCCAGCAGCCAAAAATCTAAACATTTTGCCTCAGGCAACCAAAGAAGGTGAATGGGAAGTCAGTCTCAGAATGAAAACTATGAGGACTTTGTTTTTTTCTGATCAGAAATAGAAAGTGTTTCAGACAGAACTATCTTTTAAATGTGAATAAGAAAATCAGTTATAAAGCCAGTTGTTTGGGGTTTTTTTTAAAGTTTTTTCTTCTTTTACCAGCCAAGCCTGTACTCCAGCAGATATGAGTCATATTTTGGGCAAGAAGATTATTTCCTGCCTTGACAATATTAGTCTTTAGAAGCACAGCAGGAAAACATCTCCATTAGTCTGTTTATCTAGAGAAGAAATATAAGCCTAAAGACATATAAGGCTAGAGAATATAAGGAGTTTTCTGCCCTTCACTTTCAGCAATTTCAGGGCTTGTAAATCCAAGCCTACCAATGAAAGACAGTTTGTTTTCTTGTTCTCTCGTCTAAACTATAAAAAATCAATACATTGTAGAGAGCAGGCCTTTCTGGCATAGCTCCTCGCAGTTTTCTACCTGAGGCTGTGCTGACTCTTGGTGGCTAGAGAAAGAGTCATTCTTAAAACACTCCTAAACACATGCACTTATAAAACATATCTGAAACATGAGTCAAATTGTGACGTTCAAGGAATCAGGACAGCAGAGCACTGGGTAAAGGAAGCCACCAGACAGTTAAGAGGGGAAAAATGTTGAGCATTTGTTGAGCAAAATGAAGAGCAGAAATTAGTTGTCCTGCAAGAAACAGCCAACAGCCACAGCCTACAAAAAACTGAGCACCATGAAGTGCTCATGATCTTAAACTGAAATGTTTCATATCCAGAAAGGATTCTCCTGGTGTAACTCAAGACAGTGGTCACCAGACAAAACTTTTCAAAAAGTTTTACTTAAGTCATTCCTGTAGAACAATGATGCCAATTATTTTGTCTCCATCTTCAACAAACCGGTTTATTTGCATAAACACAGATTTTTTTGCATTAAAGTTCCTTTTCTTTTTCCTCTTATGTAGCATGTGTTATTTGTTTTTCTAACTTAGTAAATCCAAAGGACAAGTATCTTGGCTGAACTATGGCCTCTGTCCCTACAAGCTTTTATGTTCTCATAACCTCTTTTCATTCATGCTTTTATCATGTTCGGAATCATTTCTATTCTTTCTTCACCCGTCCTCATTTCTCTTTTCAATCCAAGCCATTACACATCTGCCTATTTTGTGTTCTACCTTCTGCATTTCTTGCTTAACAGCCTTTCGCAGCCATCCATTCTTACACAGTCAATTTCTCTGGGGATTTTCCCATGTTCAGACCAAAGGAAGCTAAATATAATCTTAAGATTTGCTGCACAAACAGGTTTTGAAAATTTGCAATTTCTATTAGCTTCAATAAGAAATGAGTCTGTTTAACAACTCAGGATTCCAGATCATTATCACTTTTTAAAAGACCTTTATCAGTGGAATCTTAAATGTGTACCTGGAGGACTGTAATCCTATAAAATCTGAGCATTCTCAGCTCAGATATAATTTGCAATATGAAAACATCATGATTAAAAAGGTAGTTATTAAGCAAAACAAAAAAGCCGTTAATCTGAGAATGCTGTGTTAAAAATTCATCATCTGCACTGGTTTCATTTTTGTGATTCCTTAAACTTGCAGTTCTCCAGGTGCTGTTTCTATTTGCTGTGTCTCAGTTCATTTGTTGTTTACCAAGTGCTTACTTTTCAGACCCCTTTTGACTAATTTTTTGCAACCCTGTGCTGCTGTCCATCTTAGCTGTGCTTGCACAGATTTCAAGTATCTTGTTTTCCATATACACAGATTTTGTTTATATAAAAATTTCCTTAGACCCTCAATAGCTTGTTTCTAAGAAGAAATGTTCACTTTGGTATTAATTAATCAAGAGCACATGAACAGCTGCTTGTGTTGTGGTTTGGGCACAAGTAGAAAGAACATGCTCCACCATTGTGAATGGGATGTCCTTCCTTCTGTGAAGCAGAAATACCCAGAAGAAAACTGAAGTGTAGCTTCCCCGAGGAAGGAAATTTGCATGAAAGCACTTAGGTGTGAGACAATCCCACGGTTTTCAAAGGCCAAAACTGCATTCCTCCATAAATTTTCCTATACATATAGAGAGTGAATGTAATTGAATAGTGAGACCATTGGAACCTGTGTCCTGCTTTCGGTATTGATTTGTTTAAGTCTTATTGCCTCTGTTTCTTACCTACTCTTTCAAGTTTATCTTGGGTCCTGAGGTTTTAAGCTCAATTAATTTACCATGTTCTATCACCAACCCTCCATCCATCGTGTTTATTTAAGAAGTAAAAATCATCAGGGCAGGATCCAGATGCAGTTTGTGTTTGTAGAAAAACTTTCAATACTGGTTAATGAGATCCAAAACCCTATGTTTAACAACGAGGACAGAAGTGTAAAATGTATATTTATAAAATATATTTCAGGATGCCTGATCACCATTTACTTTATCCTTGTTCTATCCTAAAGCTAGATCTTCACACACTATTTCAATCATCCTTGGACCCGCAAAGGTTTTCATATACACTTAATTTTTAGCACTATGAGTAACTTGCTTTCTGCAGTTATGTGAATGACTAACACTTTGCAGGACCAGGGCCTAAACCTTCAATAATACATGGTTTCCTCCTTTAATGCTTTTGTTCTTTCATATTATTCTTTAATTTATCTGTTTTTCAACTCTCATCAGTATCATCAGATGACCAGTGTGGGACTGATTAGCACATGAAGAAGCATCATTAAAGTCTAGCTTTATGTTCTGCATCTAATTTAATTCAAGAAGTGTCTTATAAACCTATGTTTAACTTTTCATCAGATCAATTTTTCTCATTTTAGAGTTCAAAGGTTTTATCCCCCTAGTACTCATAACGGAAATATTATCTCTACAAAGCAGATAATGGGCATGGACAGGGTCACTATTGTACCTCTTGGCACTTACGGCAAATTTAACAGCTCCACTCTGTGCAGATACGTACTTTGCACTAAAATTCTCTCTCTGGTGTCAAGTGGGTATTAGATGTTGCGTTCATGTATATTGTTATTTTGTGCAGGGTATTTGTGGGCTGTTTAATAGTCATAGTATTTCACTCTGGAGGTGACTGCACTTATGGTATGCTTGGTATGAGCATATGTGTCTGTATGCTGTGCTTTGCTGTTTTACAGGAATAAAGATGTTATAGATGTTATACAGAAATTAATTTGAAGAGTGTTTTAAATACAATCTAACAATTTTTATCTCAAATGGATTTACAAGTTTAAAAGCTAATTAATAAGATCATAAACTATGATACAATCGTAGCCTAAAATTGGAAGAAAGGAGGTGAGAGAGAAAAGACAATCAAGGTGAGGCACAAACAGAGGAGCTAGAGTTATGGAAAGGCAGCACTTGGTAGCTGAAGCTCCAAATAAGAGACAGGTTGTTGTTGCTGCACTGCTGAGATTATTTGGTAATAACAGAGTCAGTGTGTTAAAGAGCAGAGAGATCCAGAGTCTTTTTATTCGCAACAAAAGGAAAGCAGGCAAACATAACCATGAAAGCCTTTGCAGGTGAAATCATGAGCACACACAAAATTGTGTAAAACATTAGGTCGGAATCAGAAAAATAACAGCATCTCCAGAACCTGGACCAGACAGCAAGAGATAAGAACATGAAAATCGAGACACCCAGGAATTTAGAATGAAGATTTGAAAGGGAAAAGCAGGAATATTGAAAGCTTTTTTAAATGAAAGGAGGGAGGAAATCAAAATCAGATAAACTAGAAAGGAATTTAAAGGACTTCAGAGGAAAGAGATGCATAGCAAATGCTCAGAAAAGATGAACAGCACATAGGAAGCAGTTTTGTGTATATAATGCTACACTTATATGTACGTATGAGTATGTAACATATCTCTGACTGTGTAACACTACCTTCCTAGTGCAGAGGATGTTCCAGCAGACAAGCAGATCACAATGACACAGAGAGAAAGAGAGGGAGACTTTCCAGGTGAAAGAAAGGAGTCTTCAGAGAAAATTATAAGCATAGTATGATAGTGGCAGCAAAAGTCATAGCTAAAGGGCCTTTTTTTAAGCAGTAAGCTGTTACTTATTAGAAGGGAATATGGGTAACAGAGATTTGGAGATACTGACACATTTGGATATGATAGAACTTAATCAAAAGGAGAGGCACCAATACAAATTAAAGGGCTCTTGGAAATCCTAAGAAAAAGTGCTGTTCATGTCTCACACTCCACGAAGAGGTAAATGAATATTGGAACACACATAAAAGAAAACTAGATAATAATGAGGAAAAGGGAACATGCAGCGACTAAACCCAGTAGTTGAGTGGCAGCACATGAATGTTCCTCTAAACATCAGTCAGAAAGAATATTTACACAGATAAATAACTCTGTAGAGAAACCATATTTCTAAAGGGTTGAAAGAAAATCTCATCTGTAATCATACAAGTTACTCCATACAAGTTACTCCGAACAGGCTAGAAGGAAGCTGTGCCAGCCCCAGAACAGTTTATGGCATATCTTGTAAATCATTTCTGTGTCTCAGAGAAGACAGACATGACTCTGCTTTTCTCAGCATCCACTCTATCAGCCCAGTCTTTCGAGTTTTAAAAGGTATTTATTGCTTTCAAACCTCATAAAAATGATACATTATTTTATTTACAAATAACATATTTTGCCTAGGTACCTGGTAGCCTAATCTTTACCAGTGGTTTGTATTCTCCAGTGCCAGGGTGGGGCAACTACCTCTGAAGATCATTCCTTTTCTTGTATCCTATTTGGAGTCTGGCTAAAAATAAATTTGTTCCTGCTACATATTTGTGACTCCTGTTTATGAAAGGATTTTTTTTTCCCCCAAGGTATTTCATGTTTATATGCCACATCACTGATTAAGTGACCCCTAACTAATGTTTCTAAGTTATTCTTATGTATCATTTCAGCTAGGTTTTAATGAGTTATAATATGAGCTATAATATCTCATATCACAACCAGAAAGTTACTGAAGCTAAGATGTCCCAAATGGTAGCTTTTCCATACCTTCAGTCACAAGGTCAAGCTCATAAAAATAATTTATGTGTTTAGGGGAATATTGCTCCTCACTTTCAGGTACAAGCTTCAATCTGCGCTTTCAGGGGAAAAATTAGCAGAAAGAGCATTTCAGGACTGCTGATACCAGAAGGCTGAACCAGGTAATGAAGACATCCCACCAGAGAACTGGTTGTTCAACTGAGACTTCACGACAGTAATGACACAGGCATGTAGATCAAAAGGAAAATATCTCAATCTGCCCAGTCTGGTTTCTCACTATATATGATGCATCATATTCACTGCAGTCTCAGAATAGTACTGATCTGCCACCCTTCTCTTGTCTCCTCACCCTTATGCCCCTTAACAACAGGGTTTCATTGCTAGATGAAAAACCAGAGGGTCTGATGGCTGGCTATTTGGAGGGACCAAGCCCAAGCAAATTACTGCATTGACCTTGAGGTCTGGAGTCAGACGAGAGACCTACTTGCATATGCATGTGTCTGTGCATGACTCAACTGAAGACTAAAGGATCCAAGCTACTGCATAGACAGAGTGCCTATGGCAATCTATAGTGTGAGTCTGTGTGTGCAAGAGGGTCTGAGGACCAGCAACTGAAGTGGGACTGGGACTGCTGTACCTAGATGCAACGGGGGAGACCTGGAAGCCAGATGCTAGCCACTGGGCAGACTGAGTGCCTAAAATCAGCTATTGGAAGCATCCATATTGTATACATGTATATACATACAGAAGTTTTCCACTAAGCAACCTCCATCTTGATCAGTTAAAGAGGAACAAGATGCGATCATTGGTGCTGTTTACATTCATGTTGTGTTTTCTGTGTGTGTTGCTCTGTGCAGCCAGTCACACACGCATGCATATACATACATATGGGAATGCCTTGCTGCTGGCCAGATCTGGGAAGATGGAGCTGCAGCGGCCTTGCCTCAACAATCTTTCCACTAACCTCCAGGCAGAAACATGCCCGAAGAGGGCATGCTGTACCCTACACTCCCAGCTAGAAGAATCAGTGTGCAGTAAGTCCAGTGCATTAGACTCACACGTGCTAACTGGTCACCCGCAGGCAGTGCCACACATCTGGCTGTCACACACACAGTGTATTTGCACATGAACTGTAGCCACTGCTCCTAGTGCCTGCAGAATATCGTTGTGTTTTGAACTTGTATTCACAACTTGTTTACCCTTAGACAGACCTACGTTATATGACCCCTTATGTCTCCTGTACCATACTGACTCAGGATAGTTTCCCCAAGCAATGCTGATCCACATACAAAGCCTACAGATGAAACACTATTTTGATATCAAGCACAAAATAAGCTTTAGGTTCTCCCTAATATTATTTGTTTCTTGTATTTACGGAAGAACATGCAAGGACGAAAAACAAATGTGTAGTCTCTGGTATGTGCTTTCTGGTCATCTTTGTGAACTGTCTTAGTAAGGTTACTTGAAGACACATCATGCAAACTGAGATTGTTTCATAGTTTCTAGTGAAAATGCTTTAGCCACTGCTCCATTTCATTTCCTGACTTCCAGCTTCAGCAAATTCCTTCACTCCAAATCTCTCTGACAATGCATTTAAAATTTAGAAACCTTACTAGCCATTATCCTTCACACTTCCTTATGCCCACATTGTGATCTGAACCAGAAAATAAAACAAAAGCTTTTTTCAAAAGAAAGGTCATTGTAGAAGAGCTCAAAGTTGTGGTGTGATATCGTTTGAAGTTTCCTACTGAACTCACACATTCCCAGTGCCTCAGACACAGGGGTTATGTAGGATTTTTTTAAAAAAACGCTGCTGTTCAGAAGCTTTCTCTAGCTTTGATGACAACTCCTCTGAAATTGCTTATTTTTCAGATCAGTGGAGAGTGATACAGAAGGTCTTGGATCATTACAGAACATGAAGATCCTTACACATCTGAGCATATTACAAGTGACAGCAGAACACAGAGTGAGCCCCCAACAACACTGTTGGCAGCCGGAGTTAAGAAAATAACATTCACTGGAATTTGCCTTACTTAAAGATGTTTTCTGACTTTTTTATTGACCTCAATTGACTATTGTATGTTTAAAGCAGTCAGAGACTTATTATATCAGCCCTAGTGCTTGTTGCAGAAACACAGGAAAAGATCATCCAAGGAACCACAGTGATGATCAGGTTAACAATTCAGTCCGCAAAGAGATGTATATGCCACCTACCTTAACAGCAGCACTTTTCCAATTCCTCCATCCGAGAGGAGGCTTCTGTAAGCACAGGGGTCTGCAGGCAAGGAAAAAAGTGCACATTGCAGCCCTCCCATTGGAATAGGAACTGTGGAAGCTTGAGGCTCTGAGGCTAGCTGTAAGCCCAGCTGCATGGTGAAGATGAAAATGGCCATCCTGGAGCCAGCTCAGAAGAAGTGCTCCCACAGGCGTGCTGCCGGGGTGCTGCGCAGGTCAGCTGAGGGGCAGCACCTTTACCTGCTATGGGTACACAGCAGGAAGCACAACAAACCTCATGCTGTTTGTTTCTTTAAAAACCTCTGGCTCTGACATTCGCAGGCTTGCATATCAATGATTTTGTCTTCGTTTTTTAAAGCCGGTCTCTGAAACTTAACACCTAAAAGTTTTAAATATTAGCCACCAAAAGGATAAGACATCTTTCTTCTTGCACTTAAAGGCAATGTTTTAAATACATTACCCTCTATTTTCATGAGATTTGGCACATGATTTCTGACTGTAAAATTCACCTGTCACTGAAGTTTCCATGCTAATCAGTGTTGCACAGTGCCTGCCCAAAATGCTTTTCTTGTGGGAGAAGTTGAGCTGCCTCACTGGAAATCAGTGATCCCAATTAGGACACCAATTAGCAGAGAAGCTGCTTTACTTTCACTAATACTGACCCACTTCACACCCAAGAAAGTGAAGGCACATTGCTGTAGTCACATCAACCACTACAGAGAGCGAATCCATCTATAATACCTTTCCAAATCTTTAAGAAGTTCATTGTTTCATTCTTGAAACGTCAAGCTAAATCTAAAAGAAGGCGACCCATAGCCCAAGTGGCATTGTTTCTGCTCCAGAGAGGGGAATACACAGCATGCAGTCTGCAAAAGGGCATACAGGTGGCACATCTGTAGTTCACTTATTTGTGCAAGCACCTTGAAAGCTCCAGTTTTCACCAGGGATCCGTGAGAGAAGGGGACCACCTATATGAATGATACTAAATGGCAGTAACTGTTTATTATAAATGACCTGAGAGCAAAAAACCTGAAGAGTTACACATAACTAAGGTACAAATCCTGAGAGTCAATAGAACCAATCCTGGAAGAAGTGTGAACAGTTTGGTGTTATAAAAGATTTCCATTGACTATTACGATCATCTCGTCTGACCTCAAGGCATCATCTTAAATTCTGGCTTCTTATCACAGCACCCTCCCATTTTGCTCCTTTCCTAATGACATAATTTCCATTTTAGAAGTTCAACTAGCAGTTGGCGGAATGGGCCATTTACAAACCATTATTCTTTCCTTTTATTCAAGTAAGAACTTCTTAGGAAAGTCCAGACCACCCTGCAGCCTCTGGGTTTTCTTTTCCAGGAAAAAGATGGTTGTTAACTCACCTTCACAAAGGGGAGGGAGATTTGTTTTATTTTCTTTATGCTTGTAGTCTTTCCCTCCTCAAATTGCTTTCTGGTAAGTGATCAACAGAAAAGAGAGAACTGTGGCACCTTGTGATTGATTACAGCTTTTCTCCCAAGTTGCTCTTCTCATCTATTTCATATGACATTTGCAAAAGCTAACATGATGTTAAATTCATCAGTTTCTCTCGTCTAGCGATGAGAGATCAATTCACTTCATCAAAAATAATTCTATTTCTTCTCAGCCTATCTTGGGAAACATAATGAATACTTTAAAACACTTTCCAAAATATTTCTCAGACATATTTCCTATGTTATATCACATAAGAAATATGTAATTCTGCTTAGTTATCAGCTGGTACTGTTTCTGAGCTTTTAGAAGTCTGAATGTTTTGATTTTTTTCAAAATCTTCCTTTAACTGACTCCACAGACACCTGTATAGCACACATACATTCCTTTTTACTGCACAAAGCCATAGAAAAGCTGACCAAAACAACAATTTATATTTACTTGTTTTAGGGCTGTGTCACATCCTTAACAAAAGATAGTACAGTTCTGAGCTGCTCCAGAGGCACCACAGGAGGGAATTGCACTGCAGGCTGGTGGTTATTTCCTGTAAGTATAGATATAAGCTAGCAGTAAATGACTACTCTGATGCTCAAGTCCAGTAAGCATCAATTGTGCTGGCTCACACAGTGGCAAAAAATACAAAGTTGAAGAATTCTCCCCTACCTGTCTTTTCCTAGACCATGCCTTGCATCCCTGTAGGGAAAGAGAGAGCAAACACAGCACATGCTGGATTTACTTCTCCAGTGTCCTGGGAAAGCATAGAAAGAAGGATGCACCGGTAAGACCCTGCCTTGGCATGCAGCCTTCCTTCCTGCCCAGCTCCTGGGCAATACTTGGGGCTTCAACAAATCAGACATGGGCAGTGCTTGCACTGAAGTCATGCACAAGAAGTGCCTAAAAGCCCCATCTACCCTCAAGTACACAATCTCTGGACCAGTGTAGAAGGAAATGAGTCAACATTAACAATGAGATATCCACTCCACTCTTGTAGTGAGCTGAGAGCCAGGTAGAGCAATAAAGCATTAATGTGAACAGCAAGTGTTTATTTGAGTGCCCATCAGTGCATAGACAGACATCGGCTTTTTATCTGTAAAATGCCATCCCAGTTGCCATAAAACCAGGCTGTACATTCTCCAACAGGTCAACAGCCTTGTCAGTCAGTTCCACAGTCACGTCTCACTGAAGGCCACATTAAAATACAGTGCAGGAATAGTCACTGAGCCTAGTGTAGAGCCCCTTTAACTCAACAGGAAAGCTCCTTATTTAATTTCATTAACTTTACTGCTAGTACTAAGACTTAGAAGCTGTTCATTAACACAGGAATCTGGTAACAGTTCCTGTTAAGCAGTTCAACAAAATGAGCTCTGTCATGTTGACGCACGCTGTATGAAAGGAATATTCACTTATAAGGACATGAATTGGCAAACACCTGACTGGGCCGTATTTGGCAGCAGGATGTACTGGTAAAATGCAAGCTGGATAATATCAAGGGCTTGAGAGGCAGATGTGCTTTGCTTGCTTTCCATTGCAAAGCGATGTCTAATTAACATTTCAGTCCACCTTGAAAGAACGACCAGAGGTCTGTATGCAGCCCCCTCATTAGCCAGACTCTCCCATGTGGGCAGGAAAACCGTCCGCAGATTCTAGATAGAGCAGTCCAGACAGGAAGGTACGCTAGCTGGCAGATTTAAAATCCATTCTTCAGCTAAAACCATGGAAAACATACAGCCACAAGAGAAGTCTAAAGAAGAGATGCAGTCCAAAGACAAGACTTTCAAAAACAGGTACCTACTCCCAGCCTTTAAAATCCATATTGCAAGCATCCACGCATCTGGTTTTCCTACCAAACCTTATTACTTTCCCTCTTCCTGCTATAATTGTTTCATTTGCCATTTTACCCATTTCTTGGGTCCTCTCATTTGTGCCCTCTATTTCTGTGCTGGTGACATGGAATACTTTCCTAGGTCTTTCTTGTTTTCATTGGCAAGCATCTTGTTTTCCACTAGGTAGCTTCCTCTTGGTTTCCCTGCAGTCAGCCACACCTGCAGCTCTGCTCAAGACCAGGAATACAGATGTGGATTTATTACTGAGGGCTGCTGGCATCTGCTTTTGAATGAATGATGCACAGGCAAGCACCCAGTGACTGCATGTCACAGATCCAGCTGTTCTCCAGAAGGAAGAAATTGCTCTCTTGCTGATAATGGAAGATACAGGAATAAACACAGCTCTGACGAGCCTCTCACAGCAGCTGGGCTTCAGTAGCCTCTTGTAGAAAGACAACAGCTACAAACAATCAGACTAACTGTAGCAGTTCTGCTGGATGTCAGAGCACCCATATTCAAGGGACAATAAGAGCAAATCAGACACATATTTAAAAAAATAAAGAAAAAGAAAAGAAGTGCCCAACTAAAAGACAGAAAAGTATGTGTGTTCCTGGGGCCAGACAGCTTGCAAAAATCACTCCACATCACTCACACTGCATTTCTAGCCCAGCATCCTAAGCTGAGAGCAGATCAGCAGAAAGACCTGTGAGGCTGGCAGAACCACACCATCTAAAAAGTCAGCGCAGTTGGCCATGACTGCTGAGCATCTGAACAGCCCCACTCACCCATGTTGCTGCTGGCCACGCATGGGCTAACACAAAATAGACTGATCACAGTAAGACAGACCAGCCTCAGGCTTAAACCATATTAATGCAGTAGCTCACAACTATGCAGCAAAAGCCTGACCTCCCACACAACTCAAAGTCCAGTTATTGGGTGTTACCCAAGATGGTCAGAGTGATGCTTGAAATACCTTGTCTTGATGTCTTCCTTCAGATGTCATTTTGTCCAAGGTTTTAGAAACTGGACACAAGACTGTGACACTCCCAGAATGTGACATTATAGTGCAGATTCAGCTCCAGGCTGAACATCCCACATATACCTTTCCAGCTCACTCACTTTAATAGAAAGTAGTTAAAAAGAACATGCTGCTGTTTCATTTCCAATAGGTACAAGCTCTGTATTTGTTTTTCTTTGTACAAGGGAAAAAAAAAATAGATTAACATACACTTTACTCTGTTCTTTTCCTGGATCCATGCCCAGAAATCAGAAATGGAAATACACACCGGTTCCAATGATTTACAAGAAAAATATAAACCCATATTTTCCCTCTGCACAGCTTCCTGTGTCTCCACCACATTCAGCTATCAAAACTTTCAGGTGCAGGCTGTGGTAAATTAGTTCACGAGGACTGCCTTCCTACAGTTAACAGAAAGCAAAGTACAACACAGCAAGGAGCACACTCCTGGACTGACTCCAAAGCTGGGGAGGTCAAGGGAAAGATTCTCCCTGACTTCAGGGAGATTGGATGAGGCACTGGAAGACGTGTATAAAAATAAACGGCAAGGGAAAAAAAAAAATTCTCGTCTCAGTAATACTGAAAGAAAAAGAAACCTTGCAAAAGCCTTATGCAGCACATCAAATACCGTTACTCTAATTGGAGACTGAAAGCAAGTTGCAGGGCAACCTCAAGGTTGCAATACACTCAGTAAAGAGCAACAGTCTCAAAAACCCACCAGCCAAATCCACATAAGCTGCTTTTTCAGTAGTTGTGCTACATGTCGCCCTGAACATCTGTGAGAAGCATTTGCTAAACACTGGAAAACTAACTGCTAACAGGTGGTATCCATCCTGTTCTGGGGTGAAAGGCTTAAAGGGCAGGTACTACAGTACCTGGTCATTTTCTGCACTTTGTACAGAGGCCACCAGAGCTGCTGCAGCTCCCTGGTCTGGTGGCCCAGTGATGGTCCTGCTCAAAGCTGAGGCCCTTGTCTGCTCTGTCACAGAAGAGTGGCTAGAGTACTAGATCAGACTAGAAGTTCAGCTCCCCCTGCCATAACCTGTATTCATCAGGAGCCACGATTACAAAGATCGAGTACCAAACAAGGATGCCGTCCCTTAAGTAGTCTTTATGCCAGTGTGGTGGTAACGCACTCCCTCATTTTTACATAATTACCCTTCTCTAGCACTGAGGACAGCTGTGATGGATCTTTTGGCCTCCCTTACTCTAACAAGGATCACAGAATCACAGAGAATTGCAGGGGTTGGAAAGGACCTTCAGAGATCATCTAGTCCAAACCTCCTGCCAAAGCAAGTCACCTAGAGCAGGCTGGACAGGAACACATCCAAGCAAGTTTTGAATATTTCCAGAGAAGGAGGCTACACAACCTCTCTGGACAGCCTGCTCCAGTGCTGTGCCACCCTCAAAGTAAAGAAGTTGTTCCTCATGTTTAAATGGAATTTCCTGTGTTTCAGCCCCTTGTCCTGTCACCAGGCATCTCTAAGAAGAGCCTGACCCCACCCTCTTGACATCTGCCCTTTAGATATTTATAAGCATTGATGAGGTCCCCTCTCAGTCTTCTCTTCTCCAGGCTAAAGAGACCCAAATCCCTCAGCCTTTCCTCTAAGGGAATGGAGCACCTCTCTTACATCATCTTCATAGCCCCCCAGCGGACTCTTTCCAGTAGTTACCTGTGCTTCTTGAACTGAGGGGCCCAGAAATGGACACACAACTCCAGATGCAGCCTCACCAGGGCAGAGTAGAGAGGGAGGATGACCTCCCTCAACCTGCTGGCCCGGAGCTCTTTTTAATGCACCCAAAAGGATGCTGCACCAAAATATATTATAGTCCTTACCACAAGAGTTTGTGAGATTTGGAACCTACACATCACTTGGCACAAAGCCAAGACATTCACACCCTTTGCATGCTTCTTAATCAATTTCTCCATGTACCAGCCATCAATGAGTACTTCAACATTTGTTTTCTACATTACATCTTGTTACTTTCAGCCAATCAACAAAAGGGAAACTAAAGTCTCCAATTACTATTGTTTTTCTTGCCCCTCACAGGCTTTCCATTTTCCAAATGCACTGTAGTGGCTGCTAAAGATTATGCCCCATATGAAATTCCTTTGCCTTGGAGGCATTAGCAGCCACAGCACATTTCTTCTTAGAAGCTGACTAGTTCCCCAGACAATTTATTGTGTTACTGATGCATGTCATGATCAACAATGTAGTGAGGGACATCTATTCACACTGTAAATAGAAACAAAGGTAACAGGACTCTATGGTAACAGTGGAGAGGCTGTTAACTGAAATTAAGGCTTTGGAGTGGAAGACATGACTATAATACCAGCCAAAGTGGATAAAACATGTAAAGAAGACAGGAGAAAAGAATAAAATGGGTGAAACTAATCCAGGCATATATTTGTCCTATTACTCTAGGACTTCATATAGTCTCACTGTGCTCACAATTCCAGTGAGTGGAAGGATGATAATAACTTTAGGCAGAAAAATCCAGGAATTCACATGCAGAGTTCCCAAAAAAAAGTCAGAGAGGAACCACTCTCTACAGTGTATTTTGTTATACAGAACAACAAAAACCCCACAGAGACTCATTGAAAGGAAAAAAACCTCACACCCCCACACACCAACAAGCTCTGATGCAATGGGACACCAGTAAGCTCGAGTTTTGCTCAGCAGGGTTGTTGCCCCTCTCTGTTAAGACTTGCTCAGCTTTTTTCTTGGACCAAGGTTTTAGCGTGGACTGCATTAGGACAATTACCATTCCATGAAAAATACACCTACCAGGATTATGTAAAAAAGATACATTAAGACAGTTTTATGTACTGTGTAATTTGCATTTGATTTCTGGTTTGGGTGGTGCCACGCTGTTTGAACCTGCTGCCTGTTCTGCCACAACAGAGGTAGTGCAGTTTCACTACACAACTGGGAAAAAAATCCAGCTTCAAGTCAGTGAGAGTATGGATTGTCTCTCGTATTTGTACTTTTTAGCAATACCACTGAAAAAATATCAAGTTTTTATATTCAATTATACAATGAAATAAAGTTAACTTTCTTCTTCCTTGTGCAGTGGAAGGCGGTGCATAACAGTACTTCTTTTTGTACCTTGAAAGTAAAGGTTACTTTCAAGTGGATAATCTGCATTTAGAAACAAACATAGGAATGAACGTATCACATGACACCTTTGCTTCATCCATGCTCTACCCTGTCATCACCAGTTCTGAGGGGGAATGTTGTTGAAGCCTCATATAGGCAAATATGGGATAATTAACACCTTACGCTTCTGATGTCTTAAAAGTAAGTTATGTCAACCCGTTTTTTATGATGTAGTTCAAAATTCTCTTTGATTAGAGAGGTACAGTTTTCATCAACAGAAACCAATTCAGTAAGGTTGTAACATAGTGTGACTGTGTATGTATTCCCTTACTCTGTAAAGATTTTTTAAAATTTATTTTGCCTATTTCATGCCGTGGCTCTCACTAAACAATACTTCTTCCTCAACAGCCTCTTGCATGAGAGCTGCAGAAAAAGGGAATTTACTTTTATGTAAGTCCCCAGTGAGACAAGTTTCGGTTTATTTGCTTTGCTTTACTGATTTTTGAGCCCTGCTGAGCAGTTCACCCTCCACGTATCCATGAAGTATAACATCCCTAACAGACATGCTACATTAAGCTTCAGATTGGCCTACGCCCAGGGCAAACTGAAAGATAGGAAAACTGACTCTGCAGGCAATGTTTCTTTAGATGCCCTATGATTTTGATAATGCAAAACTTTCTTGAAAAGAGGAGTTAACTTGTAGACAAAACATACGTGACTGCCAAATGACCAAGATGAAGGCATGCTGAATTTCCCTATTATCCCCACCTGAATCCATGGCACTTTTTCCAGCTTAGTCTGAAGCAGCCTTCATTTTATTCCACCAATATCCTTACTAGACTGGCCATGAATAAAGACTGCGCTATTACCACATAAAGTGCCTGTCCCCAGGTCGCAGCACATGCAATCTTTCAGAATACATTTCTGTTATTACCTGAAAGAATTGTTAGCACCCAACAGGTCTCGCGTTACGCCAGCTTGGCTGACAAGGCTGAAGTCACTTTACTGCAGAAAATGCAATATAAACAAAAATATATCCTCCAACAATTACAATAGCAAATTCAGGGCCATTCTGCAACTTTTTCATTTATCTCTTTCAGACTGCACTTTTCAACTTTACTTACCAATAAAATTAGCCTAGAGATCAAAGGGAACCTTGTTGCTGGACAGATGCAGGCTAATTGGTAATGCCTTGACACCCACAGGGGTCTGCAGTCAGTGTGGTACATAAAGAGCTATTACAGTTAATGGGTTACTTCTAATTGTACCTTCTTTCCCCAAACACCGCACTAAAAATATACCCCATGGAGACAGAATGTGCTGATTGGTCATTCCCACAAGACTCGGGCACTCAGGAAAACTTGTGTAGTAGGAATGCTTGTAGTAGGGACTAAAGCACGCAACTGTGACATGATCTCTTAAAACTAAGAGACAGCACATACAGGGAAGGGAGAACATTACAAAGGAGCTGATTTAGCTTCTTCCCCTAAACTTTTGCCTTCACAGATGTCATAGATTTCTGGATGGAATCCACACCCATACAGACGACCACTTCCTCCTCATCTCTGCTCCTGTAAAATATTAATTTCCAGAAACATCAACATCTCCATTTACATCTCTTCTTATTGATGTCAATCACAAACCAGAGCACGAGTTAACCACTAACCACATGGAAAGTGAAAACCACTCTCCTTCCCGTCACACCAGTCATCACTCTAAGTTGCTTGAATCTTTCTTGAATCATAAAGTACCAATCAGTGGCAGAAACAGGATTTCACAGGGTGGACCACTATATTCATCTTGAGGAGAACTCCTTTAATCCTCATAGATGGAGGTGAAGTATCAGAAGGGCAGAACCAAGAGTCCAGATTTATCGCTAATGTAATAAGGCCAGACCTCAGACAATTTTTAGCCTGTTAGTAGTACCAGCCTCTTTGCAGACAGCAGACTTACTTCTGTTGTGATTTTTTCTTGTGCAACTTTATTTTGAAAGAACAAGAACATAGACCACATTTCTGACAGCTGTATCAGTCTTACAATCACTTTCAGAAATGAGAGAACAGAATACTGTCAAACACTAAGTACTCATCAACTTGGAGCTGGGCACAAGATATAACCTCAAAAATAAAAATTTTCAGGTTATTGGTGATACACTAAAGCACCTTGCACAGATTTAAAGTGCTGTAGGTATTTTCTATGGCAACAAAGCAAGAGAAGCAGCTAGTGATCCACTATCAAAAATGAAAATACCTAGAAACACAAAATATTTTTGTTTCACCAAGTATATCTTTTCACCTTTAGAGGGTGCCCATAAACTACTCAGGTTAGTTAGTAGGGCTGAGAGGGAGGTAATGAGACTAAAATAGATTCGCTTCTTCAGTTTGAACAAAAATACTCAGGGTAGGGTAGCTAGACTTCAAGCTTGCCTCTAATCTTCTGATGAAGTTAAAATACCACAGAACTCAACTTTCCCTGAGAATATTTTGGCATTCAGACAGTGCTAAAGTCCTGACATTTGAATACACAGCAACTGAATTTTTTAGTCAACTTGCTTAGGCAAGAACACATCTATTTCACACACCTCCTTATATATTTCCTTTCAGCAGCAAAAATGCCGTATTTCCCTACAACCATAATTTTGCACTTCAAGCTAAAACCTGTTGTAAGCAGCTCAAACCCAGAGGCAAAAATTGATAATAAATTGAAATCTGGTAGCTAAGCTCTTGCCATGGGCCCATCCATCTTCCATGATCAAGAGACACTTCCTACCAGTTTGTCTGTGGGTGGCTGTGAGACAGCATAGGATAGTAAGGCATGCTATTCTTTTTCCTCAGGCTTATTTCTGCCATGGTTTCAAAAGCAGAAAGTAACCATCCTGTAGGACTCTTCATTAGAAGAAAGCTAACATTTATGTCACATTGCAAATGCTACAGGGCTTTCTTCTCCCCCTACAATAAAAGTAAGAATCCCACAAAATTCTATAAAATGAATACAGAACTCTTTTCTCCCTATTTTTTAATGAAAAAAAAAAAATGTATAATCTATATACACGTGCCTTTGCAGTTTAACTCCTACAGGCTCCCTGTGTCCTGTGAGAAGGCCAGATGCAAAACTCAGGGCTGAGGATCCTATTCAGTGTCTGAGAGACTAAAACTGACAATTAACCATTCAGTGAAGTCCCTGTGAACTTTGGTACTCTTTGCTCCATAAGAAACATCATAAGGAATGTCACTTGTTACAGTGGTACAAGTACAAGTACACACCAGGGAAATCCCAGAACTCTGAGAAAAAACAGTTACTACCCTAAACAGTGACAAAACCCTTCTCAAGCATCTCTGAGGAAGCAGGGACTAATTCCAAAAACAAGCACCATGCTTGGACATGGCATAGGCAAATGTTTCATCAGTACCATATTTGATTTAGAAGGAGAGGTCCTAAAGAGACTCTCCTCCCCAGCAACACCATAACTCATGCCTTAGCTGACTCCAGTTAAATCCCATCTAAACCAGACACGTGTCCAAACACCTCCCCAGAGATGCTGCTTTCTCCTTTGGAGTGTCCACTGACGGAGGTGGGAACACAACATTGGAATTTCTGCATGACAAGGTAGTCAGCACTGCTCCCCACTCCAGTGGGGTCTGGGCTTCACTTGCAGCCTTCCTGCAGCTCTGTGTCCCCCACGCTTTATGCCCCACCTCTGTACCAGAATTGTGCTGCTCAAGACACTCACACAGCTTTTGCTCAAGTCTGTGATACTCCACAGGTGTGGAAAATCAGGTTGCTTTATTCAACAGCTTTATTACAGGGCTAGGAGCCTTACCTGGCTAACCATTTTACATGGTATTTTTGGAAGCTGAAATAAACACTTGTACTTCTTAACTTGGTAGCATTACGCTGATTCCAGGGTTAGGCTCAGCATTTAAAGAAATTAAAGCTTAAAAAAATTAGTAGTCCTCTGTCACTTTGTAACTCCAGAGCCAGCTTAACATATCAGAATGATTTTATATTTAAAAAAAAAAAAAAAATTGTGCATTTAGCCTGTCAACCTGGATATTAAGTTTCACCACTGTGAAATTTCAAATGACCAAACCTAAATCGCCCAAATCAGGCAACATAGAAGCTGATGGGCCTCATCTTCACTAAGCATTTAGCAGCTTCAATTCCTTGCTGAAGTATCAGAAGGGCACTGAAAGATGGCATGCTTATTGAACAATGCATTTTCTTATTCATCATGCAAGGTTATTCTTAACAAGTAAAAAATGAAGCAGAACGAACATAATCATCACAGCATCTTGCCTTTTAAAATACGTAAAATTATAATAGCACTGGAAGACCAGAGCATGGCAAAACCTCATACAAAGTCATTAATTGAACATCATTAATTGAACTTCTGTACTAGGCAGCCGCCTTGCCTAATGATCTGTTTAATACAATCTACAGTTCTTGTCAAGAATGTTCCATTTTGTTTATTTGTTTAAATCATAAATCAGACAGAGTGACTGAGGTGACGGTAGCTCTGTAGATAATGTTTTGGCTTCTTTTTCCAGCTTCTTTCCCATCTCCTGCCATCAAATGCAAAAGTTCACAAGAGTAGCTTGCGTTTTAGTTCAAAATCAGCTATAATTAGTCAAGATTATGTTCTGGGAGCTTGAAACAAGATAACCAAAAGAGTTACCACTTCTTTGTTTATTTCCTGATTGTGGTTCCTGAGTAAGAGCCAAGCATATCAAAGAGATGGGCTGCTGACCTCCTGGATGGATTTCACCTAAGTGAAAGATCCAGGGGTTTAAATTATTTCCCAGTCCCCAACCTTCCTTACAGCTGAGCTCATATGAACGTATTTAGTGAGTAGGTATCTCTTATTTAGAAAAGAGTACATGCAAATAGAACATACACAGATACACATAAGAGCATCCAATGTGTTTGGGAACAAAATTTCAAAATACTAACACCAAGGCTAAATTTGGCCTGGACTCTCCACATACAGTGCTGAATCTTTTCTTCCACTAGTAGTTCAATCAAACCTTCCAAGGCTTTATCTTACTGCAAATATTTAGGTGTTTAAAAATCAGTCCAGAATAAGTCTTGTGGGTGTGGAAAAGCAATCAATACAAGCAAAATGCTGATCTTATCTTCAGAGCTACCTGTGGCTACCTTCAGAGCTACTTGTGTAGAGGGAATGGGTTATTGCTGGCCATGCAGGTATTTGACTGCACTGAAGAAATCCTCTATGAGCCTCTGACTTAACAACCTTTCTCACCTTGCAGTTTCAAAGGAACTAATTTGGCACACCATAAAATGTTAATTTTCCAGGTGTTTCCTTAGAGAGAAGACATGACTCTTCTCTTAATAAAAAAAAATTCTCAGGCTCCACATTGTAACCTTTCCTTTTATTTTTAAAGCAAGCCAGGGAGAAGGAGGGTGTCACTTACAATTAGGCAGCAAAGCCAAAGTGACAGATGGGTGACCTCCACTGTACTAAAACCTTAACACTCACATCAAGCAATAAATGGTAGGAGCCTTATGAACTCAGGAAACAGTAACAAAACTGAAACACAACACAGTTTTTCTCATAGTCTCAAGGGTTACAGTGGATTCCTTGAAAAGCTGGCATTACACTCTCAGTTGTGCAAGAAGAAAGTTCTCCCGTGATGGCACGACAGGCTCAAGAAGGGCACAGATACATGGTGACCCTTCCCTGTATAACCCACCCTACTCAAAAGCAAAGGCCAATTTATGCCCCTGCTGCCTCCCAAGCTCATGGCAGCTGCAGGCTGGCAGGAGTGAGCTGGCTGTAGGACAGCCTGATCCTCAGCCCTCCATCCCATCTCCATGCCCCACCTGGAAAAGCCACACACTTCAAAATGTCCTTCAAAATAAACACAGGTTTCAAACAAACTTCTCTTAGCCACCACAATCTCCTACTAACATGCTTCATGTCAAATGCCTCCCACGGGAGAAATGTCTGCAGAAGGAGCCTGGGTACGCTCAAAAACTGGAGACAGGACTTTCAGCAGAATGACCTTGGCACATCTAAGTCAGTATAGCTCCTTTGCATCACTGCTGTTTGCCTCGTAAACAATAAGGTATTACAATTGCTACTGTTATACCTTCTTTTTAAAGAAATAATCCCCCCTCAAAAGGCTGCTCTTTAGATTTCAAGGCTGATATAGCAGGAGGAAGAATGCACAAAAATTAATTGAAAAGAAGACAAAATATGCAGGAAGAAGGGAAAGACGAGTAAAAGAGCATGAGAATCAGCTACTTGATTATGCCTCTGAAGAAACAGCCCTAGTAAGCACAACAACTCAATGTTACCTATTTGTGTCTTATCACATCCATGTCAGCATTGCCTAATTTATTATATACTTGAATAGCCATATTTGTATTAGTCTCTGCTCCACACTATCAACTTTGTTTGCAAAATGCAGGCTACGGTTTCTCCCATACACCAGCACCACCAATAGCCAGAAAAGAGAAAACCAATTCTAGTTCTGGAGCATGCAGTAGGAGTAACAATTTATATATAGCAGAACAAAGCCAGCTGGAGTTCATTTTTATTACCTTTCAAGACAAAACTGCAGACTTGGCTTTGTTATTCATCTGGACAAGATGGCAGAGATGTCACTAAGGAAACATGATGAGAACACTACAAGAGGCTATCTTACCCCCTTGAGTTTTTCCAGCAGGAAATGAAATGAATTGCGAAGAGTACAAGCACTTCAATTTGTACAAAAAGCTTCAGAGTCAGAGGACCTGGTCCCATGTTCTCTGCACACAGTGGATGACAAGCATTGCAGACTCCACAGCAAAGCAGAACCAGGCCATGAAAGAAACACCATCACTGCTGAAAGCGAGATACCACTGAAAGGGGAAGAGAAGACGACATTTAAACCCATTCCCACCACAGACTTCCTCATATTACAACATCACCCAAATACCATGCTTAACACAACTGCTCTGCTGGCTGCACACCACAGAGGAGACTGGGGGTCCCTCAAGCTGACAGGCCTCATCAAAAACTGACAGCAATAAAAAACATCACAACTGAAGGCCTCTATTTATCCTTAAAAGAGATGGAGTAGTCGCCAGGCCACTCCTTTTCTGCTCCGCTTAGTTACTAGGCAGGAAACTTTGAATCACTACTACAACATTTCATCTTAATGGTTAATTCTAAATGCTTCAATTATGGATGGAAGCCACCTCCCTCAGCCTCTACACCGTCTCTGTTTTATACAGCACTGCCAGAATGAGGATGCATGAGGCACTTAACATATACTAAGGTTGCTCTTGTGGCAGGAAAGGTTGAAAGTGATCAGGGTTTGGAGATCCGCTCCAGTAGGGCAAGAAATTTCAGAGTGAACTAAGTTTTCTCAGTGAGAAATGTTACACCAAGAAGAAAAAGTCCTTCCCTTAAGTTCAAGAGAAACACACAGCAGGCTGCTCCCTCACAGGGAGAAATCCCAAGACAGCCATTTCTGTACACTCTGACCCAAAAATCAATTGTCTTGTTTCCTCCCAAGGCCTTACAGAAGTCCCTGTGCTGTCTCTAGGTCCTGGGCTTCCAAGCACTCCACTTCTAGATGTGAAAAGGGAGAGAGCCTTCAAACCTGGTTCTGCATTTCTTAGACATTCAAAAGTCTCCATAAACCTGAGGCACTAGATCCATAACTCCTACCTGTCTTGAAGCACATAAAGGGATTTTTTCTACTGAGCTGAAAAAACTGTTTGGTACAATCCCTCTCCAGAGGCTCACTTGTTGGTCATTACCAGCTTTTAACATTAAGCCTCTTGATGTCCCCTGACAACTGCAGAGTCGCATTAGCTTCATTTTATAGATGGAGAGCAGAGGCAAAGATGCTTAGCTCAACATGAGTTGGGAGTCTGACTAAAACAACCAAGGCACAGCACAAATCTCTTGACACCTACCCACACGTTGCTCCTTTCCATAACCACAACCTAATCCCTCTTCATTACAGAGCCATGGAGAACACAAAATGCCACAACACATTTAAGCCTCTACAGAGGTAAAGGACAAAGACCCCTGCAGCTTACTGTGCAACAGTAATCAGTACAACTTTCCATGGTCCACTTGCAAGAAACCACTTCTGCAACTAATTTAATGTCTCAAATTTGCCTCTGCATTTAATCAATCACAGAAGCCCAGTTCATGCTGGGACAATCAGATAATGTTATCAATTCCCCTGCTAATGAGCACTAAGCAACACAACACAGTTTTTAGTAGGTACAAATGAAAGTGTTAGACACTGTTTTTGTTCACTTAAGAGTGAACAGCAATTGCATATCCTTCCCTGAGAGGCAGACACCCACGTCCAGGAATGACAACACAGGTATGAGCAGGTCCTCTGAATGCTATGATTCCTTGGAGACAGTTCAGCAAACCCTTTGAATCAGGAAAAACACCACTGTTATCAGGGCAGGTACACTGTTGTAAAAGCTCTATAAGCAAGACCCAAATGTGGGTACTAGAGCTGCCCCAGAATAAAAGTTTTGCGAGGCGAGACAAGAATTAGGCTTCTAAGTGAAGTCAACTACCTTGGGGCATTTCATTCAGCAATGTGCAACAGCAAGATAAAAGTGAGACTTTAAGAACATGTTGGTTTCCTGCTTTTGAAGTGTATTTGTGCATTCAGCTGGCACAGGTAATGGTGGGTGATTCTTAGAATGCTACAGTTTAATGCCTACTCACGTTTCAAATGTGATTCATTCTAAAAAAAAAAAAAATTAAAATTTTAACAGGCTCAAAAGGTTTGATCCTAGTCCCACAAAAACAGATTAACTGGAGAAGAGAAGGCAGTAAGTCAAATGTCTGTAATCCTGCCACCTTCCCATGCACACTGCACATGTTCTGCAACAGGCAGCAGGACAGTGTGACACAGGACCTCCTTCCCTCGGAAGGGGTTTGCATCCATCAGAGCCAGTGGCAGGTAGCCCCAAAGCCATCAATCTGCCTTCATTAGTAGGCTCACGGCTATAATCTAAATGCAGTCATTCCCCAACTAGAAAATTCAAAAAAAGCTAATGCACCCTGGAATAGTCTCTTAGACAGCCCCTATGTAACCACACCCTCTCACATGAAACAGTATGTAAGAAACCTTCCCACAGAAAGAGGTCATCTTCAGATTAGAAAGCAAGGAGAACTGTAGTCCTTCCTCTACCAAAAGGAAACCAAGATGCAGAGATGACAATTCATCCAGTCATACAGCAAGCCTACAGAAGATCAAAAAACTGAAAAGATGTTTCATTTGTCCCTTCTAATATCTTAACTTAAAAGCAGGTGAGTGGCAGTTTTCTCAAAGTGGGAGGAGGAGAAGAATTTAAAAAAAAAACAAAAAAAAACCACACAAACCTACAAACAAAAAGATCCCACAGACCTGACATCTGTCAATTAATGCCCATTATTTTTCTTTCTGAAGCTACCAGAGGGAAAACCTTGCTTATAAGAATCTACACTGTATTTATACTTCCCAGTGTAAAAGGCCATACACTTTCTTGCTCAAAATACAAAAGTGTTCTCTATCCTAGTATGATCCCACAGACTGAGGGGAAATGTACCATTTGATGTAAATCTTCAGAAGGAAATACAAATGGTCCCCATGGAGAGATAACCCCTTCTTCTATCTGCATCTGTCAAGTTTGACTCATGACACAATTATGACCCCAAAATAACATTTTAATAAGTGTTTACATGCTACCACTCCCCAAAGACTAGTCTGATAAAATTCTTCCTCAGAACTAATTACACTTCAAGACAAGGCTACCCTCGGTGGATGCAGCAGTGAAAAACAGGACAGAGCTAAAACTGTCTCCAGCAAGCACAGGGCTCCTCCTCGTGGACGTCTTTGCAAAATTGTGCTCTTGCAGAGATTTCCATGAAAAGACCAAAGAAGGTGAAGTCATGCATCAACACGCCTGGAATTTCCACTACCCACGTGAGTTACATAAAAAATACATGAACGTATTAGCATGACTCCCCTTCTTCTCCTACCCTTCTGACTGACAGGAGAAGGCTGGACAGAATTTTTCCTACCTGTGGGGTTCAAGTCAAAGCATTAGAAAGGTTAACACCACAGCAGTTATCATCTTGAGCTATACAGACTGTGAAGTGGACAAGACCAGACATTGTCTCTTCAGACATACAGCAGAGAAAACACGTGGAGACACATACCTGAAGATCCTAGGGAGATATGATGTCTTGCAATTCTACATTCCATCCTACATGTTTCAGACCAGTTTCTGCCTCAGACCATGGGACCAGCAATGAAGCAGCACAAAAGTGAATTGAGGTTTAAAATCTTGCCCTTTCAACCCTACTGTCCAAAACCAGGGGGCTTCTACTGCTGACACAAGCTCTTTGGCTTGGCAGAGATTAAGGAAAGATTAAGTCCACACCATTATCAGTAGAAGTGCTGTTCAGCTTTTGAAATCCCCATACTGCTGCTAGTAAATATTCCCACTGAAAACAGTGAGTGTCTCAAGCTATACAGCACACCTCCCAAAGCAGTCTGGTTTAGAGCCACAGCATAGTCCACTGCTGCATGATTATTCACTGGAGCATCAAACACTATTTGTACATGTGTTTGAGGAATCAAAAAAGCTGAAGAAATCAGTCATTCCGCAGTCAACCGAGCCATATATTTCATTCAAGGAAAGCATCATTTAGGTTTCTCTTCTCTGCACTGTGCCTATAAGAAGTTCACATAGCACTGTTCTGGTGGCAAGAAATACTTTCCAGCCAGAATGTATGCCTAATGTATGTCCTCTTGCTCTTTTGCTACTATAGTTATTTAACTTCTCCCTCCCTTTCTCCCCTGTCATTGTCACCCATAAACACTCAGCCTCCTAGCCTTCATTTTGCTGGTTAAACAAGAGAAGTGTTGTAGTTTTTTCTCATACCTTATGGCTCCATAGACCTCAGACTGTGACAATTCCTGTTCCAGTCTTTTCTTATAGATGTATCTATATATAGATATATATAGAGAGAGAAAAAGATCAGGATCAGAGTTTAATTTCTCCAGAGCATTAATTCCTCCCTGTCTTCAGTAAGAATACCTTATCAAAAACATCCTACATTTACTTTTGACACCAGGATGTCATAGCTATTGATGTATACGTGTGGTCATTCCCCAGTCTCCAATTTCCAAAAGAAATTCTTCTGCAATATGGTGTGGGTGAACAGGATTGTGGAAGAAGCAGAGACCAGAAGAAGGAATAGAAGCAGCAGGAACACTGGCCCATGAACTAGTCCTACTGACCCATAAACAATGCCTAACAGCCCGACTGATGGAGGGGAATTCTGCCCCCCTGGCAGCTGGGGGTTGCAGGGTCGTGTCGGTTGGGAAAGGAGATACATCGGTACTATATAAACTGCCAGTTTGCAATAAGAAACGATTCTGGTTGTATCACCGACCAGGGTGATACTGGTGAAACTGGAACAAACAGTTCCACATCTCCGGAGTCACTGTCCTCGTGAAAGTTATTGAAATAACCATTTTACAATATTCATCTGCTCAGCTATCAGCAGAAAATTGTTTCTCGTCTGCCATAGGTGAGGTTTGTTATTATGGTTAGCCTACGTTCATACTACATTTAAAGGAACAGATTTCTTTTGCCCACAAATAATCAATCTCATTTTGATATGTTATAATTAATAAATAATATTCACTGCCATCATTAGTGATTTCTGAAATCTACCCTTCTTATTGTATATTTATGCACTCCAAACAGATTCATCTTTGGAAACAGTCTAGGTAGGGAGCTGAAGAACCTCGGGCACAGACTTCTGGCCTCAGCCATCTCCCCTTTGGTACAACCTGTGATGTTCAGCAGAACCTCTGACCAAAAGTGCCCAGAGCTCCATGGCAAAGATATCTCAGTTCATGGCTGGCCTCTTATCCCTCCAGCTCACACCTTCCAGGAGATCCATGTTAACAGCTTTCTGCACAAGGCCTGTGCTGTAAGATAATGTTTACTCTTTCTGGCGCATACAACTTATTGCATTATGACCTCACAGTTTGAGTATCAGTCTGAAGGTCATGCTGTTCACATTTAATTCCTTTACTTTTACAGAATCCAGACAGCACTTTGCTCTAAGAAAGTCACATGAAAAAATCATACATCAATCACAGAATAGGTAAAACTGCATCAGTGCACAAGGTAACTATTTCAAACTAAGCTTAGGGCATTCACAGTTCATTACAACTTCAAAAGCATATTAAAAGGGAAAAAAAAAACCCTGGGGTGGTCCTTATATTAAAAAAAAAAAAACTAAAAAAACCACAGATCTTTATCCAAAATTCAAGCCATTACCCTAAGGAACAGTAAGTATAGCAGCTCTTCATTAGTGTAGAACAGCCTGTACTTAGACTACCTAAGAATGATTAACAAAAGCTCTTTAAATAGTTATTTAATTTCTGAGATGACTGTGTAAACTGCAGTGGCAACTAACTTCTTCATCTTACAGGCTCATGGAAATCTTCAACCTTGCTAATAAACTGAGAGAAAAAGACCATTTCACCTGCTGATTATAACAAATAAAAAGCTTGCAATAGGAAGCCGAGTCCGTCCCTTTCAGCTGTGTAACGTTGCCATCTAGTGATCGTCTCCAGTGGTTACACACAAGAGGGGCCACCTGCTTGTGTCTTGATCTCCTGGCCTCAATCCTGAATCATTAGGGAGTCTCATAACTGCTACTCTGTCCTGACTGACAAAAGTCAGTCAAGCCAACCTGCAACAGTGTTGGAGAGACATCTTTTATATATACGCAGCATATATATATATCTTCAAGTAAATAGATACAGACCAAATGTTGGCTCCTAATCCATTGACTGAAACAGACTGTTTACCCTGCTTAAGGCTCTGAGTCAATGGGAGTTTATAAAGACAGGGATAATAAAAGAAATTGCCTGCAAGTCAACAGCACTGGTAACTACTGGAAAACAAAAAAATTTCAACACTTACTCCATACTCAGATTTGAAAACTCTGCAGATAAACATTCACTATGATTACCCTTGGCTAAAGAGCAACTTTCCACAACAGGAATAATACAGATACCCAAGACAATTGGTATCATTGGGAGAACAGTGTGCAACAACAATAGCAAAAAAAAATAATCACCAAGCAGAAAAAACAACCAGGGAAAAGCCTTAAAGGATGAGACAAAATCAGACCAGAGTCCACTCAACATGGAGAGCTCTGATATATCTGGCAGTGATAGCGCTGGGCACCCTGAGAAATAATACTGGTGTGGTACTGTCTGCGTACCTGCATTTCATGATATTTTGAGAGGTAGATGATAATCTCTGGTCTGCCTAGGCCTGACCCAGATAACAGCCAATGGAGAAGATTGCCAGAGTTTTGGAGACTTCAGATAGATTAGCAAGAAATTTTTTAAATGGCCTAAAACTCTGCTGCCCCTGGCCAAAAAAAACCCAGCAGGTCTAAATAGTTTCCCAGGGTGAAAACAAGAGGAATCACCAATTTACATACTGCCTCCTGCCAAACCCTGGGCTCCTTGCACAATGCACTGTCTTTCAAATAAATAAATAAATAATTTGAAAATTGCAGTGACGAAAAAGTTTTCTTTTTGACATTGTTTAAAATATATTGGAAGGAGTCACAACAAGAAAGGCCAAATCATTAAAAGAACCAAATTAGTGGTAAATACAAGTCATCAAAAAGAAAAAATTGAGAGAGAAAGGCAGCAAGTGAGCGTGATAGTACAATGATATAGAGAAAACAATGAAAAGTTGTTTACCTGGTGCCTTGTTACTCTTGACTACTTGACAAGGCAATTACTGTCAATATTTAGCACTTTCCTATGTCTTCCAGGAGACAAGGTCTAATTTTTCATCCTTTTGAGGGCGCTCATCACACCAAGATGTCAAGAATAACAAATGAGCTTTTTGTAAATACTCAGCAGAAAATCCATTTGTAGGGTCAGCTGCGCGTGTATACAGCTCCTTCTATAGAGCTTCTAATTTGAAATCCTCCCTCCCCATAATTTGAACACTTATAGTGAGAGTATAAGAAATATATACATACAAACCAAAAGCAAAATAACCCATGGAAGAAAAATTATCATCTGCCTGCCTTTTTAACACAGATTTACTGAAAAGATCTATAATCACCTGAGAAGAAGCACACTGCCTACAAAAGCTGATCACTCCAAAGACGAGAGCACAGCAATAGCTGGAGATGCTTATGTTTCTCCTTCCCTTCCTTACAAGTACCAATTATTCATGAAAAATTTTTACCCAAACATAAATCATGAGCTTACAAAAGTGTATTGTCTATTCCTTTGACCTGGAGAAAGAAGTTTAGAACAGACTTAGTGACTTATCCACCCTTCATACTTTTTTCTGCTCCTCTGAATACTGTTTTTGGTGAGCATTTTGAGTTCAACTTTTTGATGCTATTTGGTGCTGTAAGACGAAGATTCAGAAAACTAGCAAGTGTTACTGGCTGAGGGCCTAATCCAAAATCTACAAAAATGGATTATATTGTTTCTAACAGCTTACTGCTTCTGAGCATAGAACACAATAAAGTGCAGTTGAAGAATAGCTTTAATTATTATTTACTTTCCTTTTAATTCCTATAGCCTATATTACTTTCCTTTAATTCCTAGGGGCTCTTTCTTTTAACTTGATTTTTCAGAAAAAAACAAGTCCATATTTTGGATTCAACACTGACTAAAATGCAACCAGAAAACAGAGACTGGAACCCAAGTCTGCCTCCTCCCAGCCACATATCTTAACCACTAAACCACAAACCTACGCTCTTGGGGCATAACTTTAAAGCCAACATGCCACGGTAGGCAGCAACAGTACCCCTTCTCTAAGCATGATTACAAACACATCAGTCACACGAGACTGTCTTTTGTAGGGAGTCTCCTACCATAGACCCATTTCACAAGCACTTGCAGAATCAAGCAGCCCACGAGACAGATTTCTGTGCCTGCAGAGGGTTCAGACATCATTTAATACCTGAGCCCTTCACTTGTCAAGATGAGGATAATCCCTAACACGTACAGAGGGACAGTGCAGACACTTGGGGAACTTCAGTCAAGCAAGTATGCATCTGTGTAAGTTATAAGCCTCTGGGGTTTAAACAGTAACTATACAAAGCTCTTTGGGTCATAATTTAGGATTCAAAGACCAGAATTTGTCCTGAGTTCAATCACAAGTACATAAATTTCAACTTGCACTTGGTCTTGTCCCTCTTTCAACTTTCTCAAGGTACAATGACCCTTGAGCTATAAGGGAGGTTCCTAACCCTGTGGGACCACTAAGACAGTAACCACAGTCAAGAGTTGTAGTAGGATCACTCAGAGGGAGATAAACTGGAACAACTCTGCAGCATCAGGAAAACAAAATCATTCACATGCAAAAGGTATTAATCTACAGCAAGGCTGCAAAACTGCACTGGAGCAGGCTGTCCAGAGAGGTTGTAGAGCCTCTTTCTCTGGAGATATTCAAAACCTGCCCAGATGCATTCCTGTCCAGACCTAGGTGACCCTGCTTTGGCAGGGAGTTTGGACTAGATGATCTCCAAAGGTCCCTTCCAACCCCTACCATTCTGTGAACACTGCACACTCAAAATTGCTTCTCTTGCTCTCACAGGCCTGCTATGGAGATAGAAGGATAGAGAACCTCTGAGTGACCTTATTCTCTATCTGTGGTAGTGATTTGCAGATTTCATCCAACAATACCCTTTTCTTTCTGTAATTGGCTCTGCTCAATCCTTCACAACCATTTTTGTTCTGTCTCTCTGGAGAGTTAAAAGGATTTAGACTTTAACTCAGGAGAGAAATTAAACCTCTAATTAGACCAGGTGTGTCTAGAATTGCATTCCCCAGGAAACCTTAATAATTCCACTTTCATTTTACAAATTTATAAATCATTAGACTGAAAAACCTGTAAATAGGAATTAGTCAGAAACTTCAAACTGAAACCCCAGGAATGAGTGCATGCTTCCCACGCTGAAAACATCCCGCAAAGCATTTATTCCTGATCCAAAGCTCAGTGGAATTAGTGAAAAGAGACCCATAGGGGTTTTGGATCAAACCTGAAACCCTGCAGGCATACAGTGTGTAACCAGATAGAGCTGCCCTGGCTTGACAGAAACAGCTCAGGAGCAGCAGATTACTTTACCCAATGAGTTATACGAGCTTCCCAAGACCCTTTAGGCTTTGCCTAAAGGATGAGAGCATGAATAAAGCTGGACCTGTGGTGCCAAGGGCCTCAGAACAAGAAACAGTATGCCTACGGCTCAGAGAAAATTAAATTGCAACAGAAGAAACAATTTGCTTAAGGTCACATAGCAGAATCTGAATTACTACACATGTTGTCTGAATCCAATTCTTGTGACTCATCTCCTAAGCCCAAGCTCTGCCTGCTTAATTGGAAGGTGTTACGCTTCACCTACCCTCTCTGGTTAACACTACTGGTGCTGGGAAAAGCAGGTCTTCCCAATCTAAACATACATCAAATTCATTCTTTGCAAGGAAGAACAAGGTTATCCTGATAGCTCTCCTGAGCAAATAGATCTCAGAGAAAGGTTACCCACGTACAAATCAAAAATTCTGCTGATATTTTAAAGGGTATCTCTGCACTGTTAGTTAAATTGTTTGACTGTCCAAGAAAAAACATTAGTATAAGCAAAAAACCACATTTGCTTGCAAGACCAAGCAAATGGCATTTATGGTCTATCCATGCTATCTATAAGGATAAAACATTTTCATGTTGGTCAGCTAAGCATCTAATGATTTTCTCAATCATGGAACAAATGCTAGCATGTCAGCAATTTAAAAAAAAGCCTTTTGAGGCATTTTTCAACCTGAACATCTGCCGGGGAATTCAGAGAAGTAATGGCTCACATTAAGGTTATTATACAAAAGGCTTAAAAGGGATGCTGTTTTTGCCTTATACTAGATCTACTAAAAGTTACACATGGAAAATAATTACATATAATATACACCTCCAAAAGAGAATGAGCTTTTCTAACATTGGTTCAGAACATATACAATTTTCCCTAGGACCTGTCTCTACTCAACTTAGTCATAAATCTTCTCCATTGACAAAGTAGCCACAACAGCTAGAAGGCATCTCAAAACACCAAAGCAAAGAAAAACTAAAGAAAGGTGACTTTGAGAACCACGTGGCAGCCAAGGACAAAGCAAATAGGGCTTATATTAACCAAAGGAATAGAGTTGAGTAAAATGAGGCTTGGATACATCTTAGGCAGATTTTGACGTATACAAGAAAGAAAATACTGTTAAAAGACAGTTTTCAGAGTCTATTTAGTATTTTGCTATTAATTCAAACAAACAGGAAAACAAATCTCTCATTAAAGACAAATTTCACATTTCAAGTCTATAGTAGCCCTTAGCTCTTCTTATGCAGTAGCTTTAACTAGTGATATTACATTTCCTCAGCCTACATAGTTTTCATTAAATGATACTCATCATGGAGTCCAAAGTTGTAGCCATGATACAATTCTCAAATTTCCTTCTTAGAAAAAAAGTGATGACTGGAAATTGATGAAGGGTAGTTTATCTGGTTCAATTTAAAAAAAACTCGAGGCAGATATTTCCACTACTATCCACCACCTCTGTATTAGCCACTGAGATTAGTACAGATGAAGTATAGCCTCTAGTCCACCTTTCTCATTTATCATTCACAGGAGAGAACCTATTTATCTGAAAATAACAAATTTTTAAACTTGTCATAAGAATAGGACACTGGTCTAGTTGTACCTAATGATGAGTTCCTCTCCAGATTACAAATTAAAATACTGTAATTCAATTCTATCAAAGAGATGTGGAGGCGAGGGGGGGGGGGGGGTGTTTTTAACACCACAAAATTCTTTATAAGATCCTTTTACATGTAAAATCAGTTTCCATAGAAAAGCGTTCTCAAGATATTGTAGATATATAGATATATGAACTTTTGCGTTCTAGCAGGAATACTAGGAATACTCCACGGCAATTCCAGGTACACACATCTGGAAAGTTAAGACTTTCTGCAACACAAGTGTATAATTTTTATTTCCAAAATAAATCAATTAAGATTTCTATGCAAGCCTGAGATTACCTTCCACTGTTTTGTCTCCAAAGTTATATGATGTAGGGTTACAGAACTGGCTCTACATCTGCCAAGCTCCACGCCTGTGGCCTACTAAGCTTTAAGTGCAGAATAGTCTGGTGAGTAAGTGTCACCAAAACCTTAGAGGCATCTAAACTGAAAGTGTTTCCAGTATCACCATTACTTAAAGTTTCTAAATAAAATCATCTAGCTATGAAAAAAAGAAAAAAGAAGAAAAAAAGATGAGAGGAAACGGAGAGAAGGACTTCTTGGGAGTACCTGTGGATGAGAACCTTGACATAAGCAGGCAATGTGTGTGATGGCTCTTGTGGTTTAGGCTGAATTGGCCTATGACTTCAACAGATATTCCCCTCTACTTCTCTAGTGCTGGAGAAAAGGAGGAGAGATTGAGAGATTTACAAGTTCAGATTGATCCAAGATAATGAAATATTAATATTAAAATTAAAAAGGAAATTATGAAATAGTTACAATAGATACTAAACTGTATCAAGCTCCCAGGATGATGTCACTGGCAGGCACTGGGAAAGTTCCAGACTGGACTCCACGATGGATGGGAACTGGATTCCAGCTCTGGAGTCAGGAACACGTGGATCAGGATCAAAGGCAGATGAACAGACAGGGTCCTCCTTGGACATTGGCCATTGAAGAAAGAGTGTTGATCTTTTCATTCCTCAGCTTTTATTCTGAACATGGGGCAGACGGGATGGGATACCCCAGTTGGTCAGGTTTGGGTCACCTGTCCTGTCCACTCCTCCCCACAGGTGTGACCCCTCTAGGTTTTTCTATCTCCAGCCCTCTAAGGGGCAAATAACGAAAATTGGCTAACCTTGGTTGTTATAGCAATAAGTAAAAGCAAGGGCCTCTTCTCATACCTTTCCTTGGCATTTAGCACAAACATCAGCTTTATCATTCTGAGAATGAGCAGTTTTCTCCACAATATGCCATTATTTTCAGAGAGTTATAGGAGGCCTAGCTAAAATGTAAAATTACAGAACACAAAATTGATTCGTTTTTATTTCAAACCGGGACAGCAGCCCAGAAAGCCAACCACATCCTGGACTGCATCAAAAGAAGTGTGGCCAGCTGGTCGAGGGGGGTGATTCTGCCCCTCTACTCTGCTCTGGTGAGACCCCAACCTGAAGTATTGTGTCCAGCTCTGGAGTCCTTAACACAGGAAGGATACGAACCTGTTGGAACAGGTCCAGCAGAGGGCTGCAAGAGGAGCAGCTCCTCTCCTATGAAGACAGGCTGAGAGAGTCAGGATTGTTCAGCCTGGAAAAAAGAAGGCTCCAGGGAGACCTTCTATCAGCCTTCCAGTACCTGAAGGAGGCCTACAGGAGAGATGGGGAGGGACTCTTTATCGGGGAGTGTAGCAACAGCATGAGAGGTAATGGTTTTAAATTGAAAGAAAGGAGATTTAGATTAGATACTAGAAAGAAAGTATGTACTGTGAGGGTGGTGAGGCACTGGAACAGGTTGCCCAGGGAAGTTGTGGATGCCCCATCCCTGGAAGTGTTCAAGACCAGGCTGGATGGGGCTTTGAGCAACCTGCTCTAGTGGGAGGTGGTGTCCCTGCCTGTGGCAGGGGAATTAGAACTCAATGATCTTTAAGGTCCCTTCCAACTCCAACCATTCTATGATTCTATGACCGTAGTACCTTTTGTGAGGTGGTCATCTTACAATATCATTACTGAAGCTCAAACCCATGTGAAGGTTTCCATAAACATTAAAGATAGTGATCTCATTCTATGAGAGGCAACATCAAAATCACACTAAAACTGCAGTGACACAAATACAAAGAAAACTCCTTCAAGAATTGACTGACCATTCCTTACAAGTGCTCACGAAGTACGTGTGTTGTTCCTGCATACCAAATGAAGCCTTTGAGGAGTACTGCAAATACAGCACAACAGTGAAGAACTTCACACAGAGAAATCACAGAGGCTGCCTGGGTGTGGATCTCTTCAGTACTACCTGAGAACATTTTGGTTTAGCACATAACACACTGCCTACTTTCTCTGCTGTGGGCTCATAAGCAGTGATCCACTCTTGTTCAGAGAAGGTACATGGCAGAGCTGTAAGCAGTGTCCATAAAACCAGTGACTGCCCTTCTCAGCTGCACTGCTCATTTAAGAGTCACTGGTTAAGGTCACCTTTGGCAGTATGCAATATGGTGGCTTTTCCAAAAAAGGCAGGCAGAGAGCAAACAAGTCCTCAAGATATGTTCAAGAAAACATACAGAAAAATTGTTACAACCTACTTGTATCAGGAAAACAGGAAAACTTGACAAAGTCATGAGACCGGCAACTTAATGATGGCCCACTGGTGGTTCTGTGGCTCTTCACATCAGGATACCTTAAGAAAACCCCAAAGTCTCCTTTACATTTATAGGCCATTGTGAACTACCTAGAAATACTGGTCTTTAATATGAATCCCTAATCCTTTACTAACTCTGAGGATTTAAGAAGACAAAATATCCAAATTCAGACTTCTACACCTTTGTACTGTACCACAAATAGAGGTGTCACTCATTTTTTTGAGGGTCAGACATCTGAGGGGTGAGTCATGTAATGCAGTGATGTAGAAGACACACCACCCATTTCACCTTGCTCAGCATAGTTCATAATGGAAACAACTCTGAATTTGACAGCCTTCTACTGGAAGCCCTATACAGGTGTGTCTTCATATTACAGTCCACCCCAGAGATAAACAGAGGGGAGGAAGCCAAGGACTGATCCTGCAGTCAAAATGAAGTTTGCAGCCTGCCATCAGTACTCTCAGAGAATTAATTATATCCCACATAATCCATAGAAATATATATTTGTATATTCCCAATTCTGTCACAGCTATTTTTAAATGCATAACCAAAATACTTTCTAGTGCTCAATATTTCACATGATGCCAGAAGGCAGAAGTACTTCACACAGCAGTTTGAGGTATTTAAAGCTTTTTCATGCAGTTCTATAAATACTGGAGTTCAGTTACACTTAATTTCAAAAGGTCACGCAGGGTTTTACACTGCTCCAGCAAATGAACTGTCCTTGGAATCTTTATCTCGTCTGAAAAAAATATATCATTCTATACACGTAGTAAAACAAAATTTTTGCAATCCTTGACCCTTGGCATTACACACGAAGGCTCTGTCAAAACTACATTTGAGCCCCAAGCAATAGCTGACCCTTTAAGCCACAGGAATAGCAAACACTTTTACAAACTTCCAAAGCAATCTGTACTTGATTTAAGTAAGGACAATTAGAATTACGTAAACTATACAAAGAAGTGTAATGAACTGTTTCAGTAACATGTATCTGATCTTTAGCTCAGTAAACTGTTAGGGATTAGACTGAAATTTTTATCAGGATGTATGGTCTCCCCTGGGTCTTGTAAATTCTCCAAAACCTAGAGTAACCTGATCCCAGGTGTAACGCTGTAGGCACAATTCCTGTATGTCTGAAGGAAAAGGAGAACTCCCATGTGGTCTGCAGAGGACCTCAAATTAAGCCTGTTCTCACATGTTTTTCTGAATAGGGATTGATTTAAATAAGTGTTTTTTTCTGAAAGCAGGGCTGTAGGCAGTAGAGAAATCAATAGAAGCATTTATCAGGAAAAGGTAAAAACTGTTACTTTTGATTCAAAACAAACACTGGGTAAATTAGGTTCAGAGTACACATCCATGTTCTACAAAAGCAGAATTAGAATTTGGAGTTGCATAGGAATGTTGCATAATATAATTAGCTAATACATCAGTATAAATCCTAAAATCCCCCAACTAAAATATTGTCAAATTTCATTAGCAGTAAAACCAAAAAAAAAAACCTACCTCAGTAAACCCAGTGCTGCAGACAGGCTGTTGTTTAGCTGGTCAATAAGCAGTAAGCAGTTTCAGCTTCTGTTTGGGGATTAGTAGGACTGATAATGAGAAGTTTACAAGAGTAATAATCCTGCACAAATTGTTTCTTAATTTACTCTTGTGTAAAAATAGCAGTAACTACACTCGTACGTAGATATGCCTTGAATACACATGCACAACACCTGGCCCAGGGCAAGAGAACATCTTCTGCAGCTTGTAAAAATTGGTTACAAAGTGCTAATGCCACTGACTTTTTGCTACATTTTTAATTCACGTCCACCCCCATACACCCATTTTGTTCTCTTACCTGCTGTCTCTTTTTCTTCTTCGCCATATTGTTGCTCCCTTTAGTTATCCCTTCTGAAGTAGCTGACTGAAGGCAATTAATAAATCTTTGACACCTGCAGGTTGCAGCATTAAGCTCACCTCTTCAGCAGGCCTTCCCTAGAGCTTGAGAGGTGAGTAGGGCTTGTGTTGTTGAGTATGTTCCCTGGAAACAACAGTGGGAATAAAAAGACACTTTAGAAGCTGAGAACTGAGACACTGATGTTCCCGGGGCTGTTGCATTCAAGATTTCCATGTAATGCTACCACATCTTGGACGTCTTTAATGTGTCCTCTCCAGAAGAGAGGCAGAGACAGCACAGGCTAGAAATGGCACTGCAAACAAGAGATTACCCACCTCTTCCTCTTCTAACCACCAGTGGACAATTATCATCAAAAGCAAACAAACCACCTCTTTTCCTGTAATTTCTGTGCTGTTTAGGTGTGTCAATGCTGACATGGAGCAGGTGGGACAAGGCAATAGTAAAACCACACTGTGCTGTCACATACACGCCAGAATGGATATCTTCAGACAAGGGTTAAGATACAGCATAGGCAAGTCACACTGGAGGGTGAAAACTACAGGAGTCCAGTTGGACAAAAAGGTACAAGCAGAACAGTGGGCTCTACAGAATTTTTTAGGAACCCTCAGCTACCTTTTCACACCATTCATCTCTCAGAAACTTCTCTTTTCCAAGCTGCTCCAGCCTCCCTTCTTTACTATTTGTTTCCCAGAATTCCTGTTGCTTGTCCTGATAGACATGGAGGTGATGGAGACGGGGTGTTGCTCTTATATCCAGTGAGTGTAGAACAGACAGTTTGAGGAGTTTGCCTAGATGAACATTACTCTGAGAGCAGAAATTCCCATTTGACCTGGGGATCATATTATTTTCATGTGTATATGTCCATATATTTTCATTCTCCAATGTCTAAACCTGCCAGAATCAGCAGCTGGACATTCCCCAGCCTTCCTGAGGTCCTCACATGCCTGCCTGAAGGCCCCACATACCACAGGAGCCTACAACATGGTACTTTCCTTCTGTCTCAGGAGACACAGGTTTGATCCCTCCAGCTGCAGAAGGAATGGAACTTCGGAGTATGATCTCACCAGAAGGTGGTTCCATAAAGACAAGAAGGGGACACTGGCATCATTAATCTGATTAAAGAAGCAGAAATGGCCAATCCCTGCTATATTTTTGTTTTGCAAGATCAGGGGGAACAAGGAGTGGGAGGAATAAATGTCTACTTCAGAGCACCAAAACATCAAAATACCCTGGGGATTTGCTTGAAGAAACCCCAGCCAATATTTTAGGAAAAGCAGCGTAAAGAACAATTGAGAAGTCTAGTACATTCCTCATGTCCTGTAAGCACTGACAATACCTAGATGCTGACAACTTCATTCCCAGGACTGTTGCCCTGAGATGAGAAGTGATGAAACTATGTACAACGAAAAAGACTTTACTGTCCCTCAGGATTTTCCCTGTAATTCAGCATCTCTCTCCTGAAATGGTGTGAAAATATACCCAGAAATGGGTTGTCACAATATAAACAGTAATCTGACATTTATAGGGCAGGATTGTGCCATGTATTGCTGAAGGGCATTTTGATAGGTCTTTTGCCTGAACCTGGTAATCAAATAGATATAATGAAACTAATACTTACTGACTAAGCCAGTGCCAGGCTTTTAGCAACCCTACTGTGTTCCCATGGCACAAAACAAGAGCATAATATGGATTCCTTCCTTTTCTCCCTCAATAGAAATGGACTTGGAGCATTTTCCAGCACACATGGGAGAGCTCTTAAAAGGTCAAACTCATCCCCAACAGACTGATGATAGACTGATGGCTGATGCCACAATAGCAGCTGTTTTTAAGGACAACATTTATCTGAGAAAAGAATATGGCACTGCTCTTCTCCTGTATTTAATTTCAGGTAACATTAATAGTCCAAAGAAGAAAAAAAAAAGAAAGGGGTTTTGCTATAACAATTCCCACCATCCAGCTACACTCTCCAAAGGTAAATGTGGATTTAAACTTTCTCCCCATCCCCACACTAGCTCCTAATTAAAGAATTAATTGTATGACTCTCTTATGCAAACAACTTTATAGGATAAAGCATAAAAAGATGGCTACAAAGATGTCAAGCACATAACCCTGTAAGACAGTTCACTCAAAAAACCAAGTTAATTTTACTGAATATATGGCCAATTATTCACAGCATCAGAATCAACATAATTCAAATCATAGTGGATTTCTGTGAAAGGGAACTGCTGTAGTAATTACATAAGGCATTCTAAATTGGAAACAAAGCCAATTGCAAATTTCAGATGTTATTTTATGCAAATAATGTAGCTTTACTTTTCTGAAGAATTCCATTGTGAGCTGAATTGTCCATTTCTGATGCTATGAATAATTGTGTACCCATTTAATTCTAATAACCTATTATTTATGTGCAATTTCTTTTGTCCTTTCTAAAAGCTATGAAGCCATTTAGAGAAACCACCTACATGACAACTTACCAATTATCCTTATAAAACCTTGTATTGCTTTGGATTAGTTGCACTCATAATTAAATGCCAACTAACTATTATGTTCATAGAAGTTAGCAAAAGTCTGTGAGCCCCAGCAATATAGTATTTCATTTAATTCTAAATAACTGTTTGTAAAAGGAAGTCATTTATATATAATCACCCCGGAACACAATCAGATTACACTCAGTTTTCCTGTTAAAAAGATTAGTGAGTGCACATAACATATATAAATAGGCAAATAACAGCCACCACTTTCCAGATCATCCCCAAAACTAACTCACTGACTGCTTTGGTCTTCTAGTGCAGTGATATTGCAGCCATTTACACGTGTGCCCAGCAGTACGCCCATGAGCAGCCCCATGGCACCACACATTTACTCCCCACCTTCATCTCAAAACACACTGACATTGCATTTGGCCACTGTGCATGATTTGGCTTATAGCTGGCAAGCTGGCTTACTCAAGCCTGTTATATCCATGGTGTGGGACTTGGCTTTCCTCTGGGTCACACTGCTGAGCTCTGGTGTTGCTCAGAGGGGCTGCACTCAAGATTCTCAGCCAGCACACAGGTGGGTCCGATCACGTTCAGGAATGGTCGTTCTTCCCAGCACAGTCACACAGGCCAAGAGGCTGCCACTGTGCCACAAATACTTACTGCTACATCCCTACTGCCAGGGCAGAGTGAGGCAGTCCACCATTGCCAGTAGCATAACAGAAAAGCACAACACTGTCTGGTATGTCAGCCACCCTTGTATTATGGACACCAAGGATGCCCTAGCTTCTTTAACCATAGAGGGGCACTTGGTAGCATCCAACTTCAATGTGCTGCTTGCCTAAAGGCAAGTTTGGCTCCACAGATAAAAACTACTACCAGTCTGGAGAACCCTAAGGTTCACTTCACAGGCACTGGTAAAGGCTGTGCCATTATCGTGCACAATTTCCATACCTTCAGAAAGTCAAGCCCCATGCTGCTTGGCCAGGCACCTCCTGCCTGTCCCCAGACAGAGATGCCAGCACGGTCAGGATACCAGCCTGCAACACAGTATACCCCTTGCTAGAAAGCTCAAAGTTTTATTCTTAAATGAACATTGAGGAATTCGGTCTACCTGGGCCTTTGCTGAAAATAGAAGCAACATGGAAAACTTGTGGCAGCACTGAAAACAGGCAAGGAGAAGGCAGCTGACATACACCCTCCAGAGCCCACAGTGTAATTCACAAGCGTGTCAGTGCAAGCCAACACCCCCTCTCTGTCCCACAGCAAGTCAGTCAGGACAGCTTTCTTGCAAAGGGCCATAACTACAGTACCCCAGAGTATATGCACAAGAGCTACATGCCTTTCCCAGACTGGAGACTCACTTGTCCCAACCAAAGATCTAAACAAGCCACGCACATGCTCTGACAGCCCCCTCAAGAACAGCAACATCAGAGCAGCCGACCTACAAATCAAGCAGCCCAACTTGGCAAACTGGTGACCCCCACACAGTGAATGAGGAGAGGCAAAGCACCCAGGAGCAAAGCTCATGGTGCTCAGCCCGCTGAGTGGGAGCGGCAAAGGAAGGGCAGACATCACTGCAGCTAACTGATAGACTGCAAAATGCAGAAAGGTGAAAATCCACCTTTCCCCTCCCCAGTGGTAAGCAGAGATGGAAGCTGCAATGCAGTGTCTCAAAGCAGCCTTGGGCTTCAGTGTCTACCCCTCCCTTTAGCCTCCAGCAATTAGTATGTGCTTTTCCTTCAAAACAACACCTCTGGCAGATGCTTTGTGGTGCTATTTTAAGTAAACACATCTTATCTCTGCAAATCCTGTCTTAGGCCCTTTTTTTGTTAATGTCTACACCATCTTTCAGAGGCACAGTGTGCAAGTTGCCCAGTGTTAACCAATAAACTCGGCCTGTGGATCTTGCTAAGGTGAGTTACTCAGGACTGCAGTAATCACAGCTACACAGCTCCCAGGGTGGAGCTGACCCCTGCCTGACCAGCTCCAGCTTGTTTACAAACAACATCCAGTAACTTTCCTTTCAAGCTCCTTTCCTCTCTCTTAGCACCCCAGTAGCTCCCATGTCTCGGAAACGGTGCCTGGTGCTGCCTCAGGGGTACAGCAGAACCACCATCAGGGAGATGTGCTGCCACAAGCAGCTTATGGAGGCAGTGAGCAAGATTCAGTCCTGGAAGCCTCTGTATCATAAAACAGCACGTCAATGCTGTTACTTATGTACATTGATGTACATAAGTAAGTGTAATCCATGAACTGGTAGGTGAGAGGACCTCAATCTGCCTGAAGGGATCTTGGGGTAACTTTTGGTATCTTTAACTTCAAGTTTTTCCATACTTACATTCATTCTTTTGAATGAGATGCTAAGCTTGGTTTGATTTCCCTCTTTTTTCGGCTGAACCGCATCTTACTCAATGAACACAATTTGCCATATTGACTTTTGATGATAAGCTTTCCTTGGTGTGTCAGCATCACTGACTTCTCCACTTCTGTGCCACCAAAAGGCTGCAGCATCACTTTACCCAAGCTAACCTTATTTAAACCTTCAGTGATTTTGGCTTAATTCTGGACTGTTTTCCTTCTGAAGCAAATTCAGGCTACTTCTGTTATTATTCTGCAGGGTCTGTCATCCTGGCAAACAGCTTTGTATTTACAGCAGTTAATAATGATACTCATTCTACTGCATTACATAATTGCCTTTCTATACTAATGCATTTTTCATCTCTTTTGGTGCCCTTGGGCTTTCAGCACACAATTCATTTGTGGACAAAGCAATTACATGGCCCTATATTGTAAACCATTCAGAACAGTGGCAGTAAAAAATGCAACACGAGAGAGCCCTACAGGGCCTGTCCTGTGCGGCACAGAAACTTTGAAACCACACATGTATAAAATACACACTCTGTCTCCTGTGCTTATTTAAAATGGCAATAGTCAGTGCATAGGGGCCAGAGCAGCAGAAAATGGCCTGCAGAAGCAATTAAGTGCCACAGAGACATTCACATTTGGCAACTGCAGAAGGTTGTTTATAGCGCTGTTTACTCCTCCATCATGAATACTATGCTCCCTGGTACAACAGCAGGAGCAAACCCCAACACATTTGTTGCTCTGCTGAGGACCCCACAAATGTTTCCCACTGGCATCACTATAGGCTTTTGCAAGGTTTTTTGCTCCAAACAATGATCTCTGGGTGTCCAGGGAATACACCTATCATACACAGATGGATGGATTTCAGAGCCGCTCTCCTGTCCACACTCACTAGCTTTGTGCTCCCACCCCCCCACATCCTCCCACACCATGTTTTATTCTCTCTGGCAAGACAGCAGCTGGACCGCTAGAAAATCCTTTCAAAGCACAAGGGATTGCATTTACCACCATCTTGGGACCACTTATACCAGATAGGCCAGACAAGAAGTCTGTAGGACAGGCATAGGTCATCAGGAGGAGAACTGACTCCCCCACATATCTGCCCCCAGCCTGGTCTGAGAGATGAACCTTATTTTTCTGACATAGGAAAAACTCCTCTCACCTTTAAAAGTAGGCCATGTTGTGTTGGACACCCTAAAAGAGAATACTCCTGCAGCAAGAGAGATCCAAGCCATGGAAGACCCCGGCTTCCCCACTGTCCTTGAAGCAAGGCAAGAGGGGGTTTCCTTCCACAATCTCCCCCTCAGGTTGGCAAGGGCCCTGAGCCCACCTCTGAGGTGACGCTACCAGGTATCCCCCACCAAATTTGGAGGGACTGAGGTGCAGGGAAGCCCAGCTTCTGCCACTGCTCCTTGTCCTGCTCCAGTTAGTACCCTGTCCCCTTAAGGTAGAGCTGCCATGTTTAACAGGGAGACCACTTAATGGCACCTTGGTGGAAGCTGTCCCCTGCTAGGTCATGGCCTAGCTCCCCCCAGCAGGGGCAGACAGGCCACAGGGCCCCCCTCACTAGGTAGCATAAGGTCCCACCACCTTATGGCCTCAGTGCATCAAGCTTCTATTTATATTCCCTCAGCACTACAACATTAAGGTAATTTTTTCTCTGGTGATGCAGAAATGGCACGTGGTACCCAGTAACCAGAAAGGTGGGTGTCAAAAGTGTACATGTTACAAGTGAGGACAATTACATGCCAGTGGCATGCCAGAGAAGGAAAAAAAAAAAAAAAGAAACAGTATTCTAAATAAATGCCTGTCAGGAAAACATAGATTCCATGCCATCAGGAAAAAATGGGGTGTGTTGTGCTGGGAGATCTGAAAAAAAGAGGACTGTAGTTGGCATAATTACTTGCCAAAAGAATGAAAGAAGAGACCAGTCCGGCCATCTGCAGAAGTTATTCTGATCACCCTCTGTTCTGTGCCTGCCAAAAAGACATTAAAAGGAGGGGGAAATATAAGTGCTCCATTTTAAGTGATTTGTTGGTTGGGTTGTGGTTTTTTTTAACATTTTTGGGGACATGTAGCTAATGTCTATGATTATCTTGCATTTCATTTTTTCTTCTGAATAAAAATACATTGCCTATGGATATATCGGAAATACATAACAAAACTATGACCTATTTACCTGGTGGGAGAATGCTAGTAAGCGCTGCAGTAATGAAAACAGCTTCACTGGCTTGTAAAATGCAAAACAGCAGGGAACTCGCTGGAGACTCAACAAGCATATGTCAACAAGCTTATATTATTCACAAATACACAAGCCTCCCAAGACACCAGTTTCCCAACCTCCTTTCATTTCCTGATTACACCTGACTGCCTCACGTTTTGAGCAAAGTCAAAGACTAATTTTCTATCTTACGCAAGCCTTGAAAGTCTTTGCCAAATGATCACATAAAAACCTTTCCATTCAGATACAAACTGAGTATCTTATCGGCTAATACTTCATATTATCCAATCTACAAGTACTACAGAGTGTGATAGCAATACAGGACAATTGTATCCATGACCACAAACATCTGAACATAAATAACATTTTACCAGAGTGCTCTAGCAATGCACTCAGACACAGCACTAATACAGTATGCTCATGCTCAGAATGTTGTTCTCTATTTCTCTCCTTTGCATCAGTCCTGAGAATATTAACACCTGTAACAATCACTGACCAGTGTCACTTCAACACTTCCAGTGTACATTGCCAAGCTCTGCTGTGCATTTAGAGTAGAACAGAAGGCAGTAATTCCCAGCAAAGGTGATCATTCAGCCAAAATTCAGATGAAAGTGTAGGGCTTTAACAAAAAAACCCAAACATTAAAATACAAGTCCAGGCATTTGCTATCATACGACAACTGCAATAATTGCATTTCATGTCCCCCTTCATTATAAATCCATTTGGCATCCTTTCTAATAGCCAGCCTACCCCTCAGGAAAAAAAATTATTTGACGTTCCTGTGGATGTCATATGTGCCCTCTACTTTTACAGCACTTCTCTTGTAATTCAACATTAATTATCTTTCCAATTAATGTACTGCATAATGCTGCACTATGAAATGCTCGCATTTTGTAAATGAGAAAATTGAGCTCAGTTCTGTCTGCTCTGATGCCATTTCAGTTCTATTATAATTCAGTAACAGAACCTTTTTGGTTGGGTTATTGACACCCCGAACATATACAAGAAGTTTTCTATTGCATACAAAAGGTACTGTTATGCTTCTCTTTTTTTTGAGAAGACCTCCAATTTCTCTTTTTAAATATCATTTTAATATACTTTCCTGCCTTATGATTGTTACTGAACAGCTCGTAAGGGAAATAGGGAAATAGAGCTGGCAAAAGTACTAAAGAGCAGCATTTAGCAGTTACCATAAATGTAGATATCATAAATACTCACAACTGTGGGTTGTGTGTGGGTGAAGTGTGAAGTGGGTCACAAATACAGGAAAAAAATTAAATCAAAACTGTGGCCAGGGAGTAAAAAGACCTCTTAGAAGCTGAATGATCCACCATAAATGTTGTGTGTAACAAATACTGCTGAGTACCATAATAAAAAGTATAAAAAGGAAAAGAGATATAAAGTATACAATATAGAAAAGGAAAATACATATCCAAAATTGCTCCCTATATGTATGTCTGAAAGAATATACAACTGGTGATTTTCCACAATGAGGAGTTTAATTTTTCTGTTGACTTTGAATCTTTTATTTAGTGTAACTGCTGTCAATAGCTGCAATCATTGTGGGCTACTGGATTTGACCTCCAATGCCACTATCTCAAAGCACTTCACAGGGCTTTCTCATCCTGAAAGTGCTTAAGTGCTTGAGGAAGGCACAAATTCTCCCTTTCTCTGGTGACATTACATCTAGCTTTCTTCCCTGTCACCACACCACATCATTTTTAGCAGAACCAAACCTACAACACACGGAAAGCTGCAAAAAAATCAGTTGCCCTTCACACTCACTAGTGTTATATTCGATGTTCTTCAGTGCTCATCACTAGTTGGCATTACTGAGTACGTGAATATGTGCTGAGATAGCTAAACAACCTCAGCTTAAATAACCCTGCTAGTCAAAAGGGGTAAAGAATCAGAAGTAGCCAATTTAGCATCTTGAGATGGGATTTCTTCTTGAACTGTCCTGGAATACTTCATTGTCATTTTAAACTGAGAAATGCGGCAGTTTAAGCGGACAGGCTGGTTATTAATGATCTATCAGTAATCCAGGCAACTTACTTTAATAGGCCTGTTTCAGTATTATCCATAACAAAAGCCTTTTGAATTTCCTTTTATTTATTGCTTAGCAATGATCTTGACCTACTGCTGCAGCAGGTACAGCTCAGGTAAAAAGCCATGGGATGCTGCTGCCTTTTCCAGTGCCTACGTAAAGCTCATAGGGAACCTCAGCTTGGTTTGAGCTGGCTCCAGCAACCTGAAACTCTCATTGGTTTGGTATTAACCCACTTCATTCTGATACAGTTTGGTTTTTTGTGTTCTATTTCGCTCTTCAGTCCTCACTGGTACCCCACTTTTGATTTACTTATTTCAAATGGCTGTTATTACAGCTGTTGATTTTGAAAGCAAATTCACATCTGCATCAATCCTTTCTTCCCACCGTCTGAATGTCAGCCTTTGGGACACTGCCATCTTAGGTAGTCAACCTAAAGGACCACCAGCTGGAGGTTTCTTGTGCCATCAGTGAGCTGTTTTCAGTTTCTGTTGCTCCAGCAAACACAGCTAGAACAGGAGGAGGTAACGCAAAGGGGAATATGACACGAAAGAGAGACAAGTAAGATTTTCTGGAGATCTGACAACAAAATTTCAAGATGTCCCTAACTATGCATGGACGTTAATTTGTCTTAATCATTCCCACTGTCACAGTTTTAGAAAGGGTTTCTCAGCACTGAATGACTGGGAGTTTCTTGTGTACCATCAGCTAACAAAGGTCTTACAGAGTCAGTCTGTGTCAACACCTCAAGTACCCAATATTTGAGTTTTCCACCTGGCTAAGTTATATTCTTTACCCATCATGGCTCTACAAACACTCCTTCTGCCAAATCATTTACCACACCTAAGACAATTACGCAGAAGCTGACAAACTATGAGAAGGAAAGCTTTAACCTCCCATACTGGCTGAATTAGTAACTGTGTGCCCATTACCTGCATATTCCTTCTCAAAGTACTTCTTCCTTTGTATTTGTTCCCCTAGAGACTAGGAAATGCCTCCACTGGGGAAAACAACAGCTGTCAAAGACTGGTGTTTAAGCAGCCTCCCAAGGGAAAACTGCAGCCTAAAAACATCAGCCCTTTATGAGACTGTTCAGTGTTCAACTGCCTTGTGCGCAACCGTCTTCTGGCACCACCCAGAGACAGGCATTCTCTTCTGGACAGTGGTACTTCAAAGCTCCCAGAAGACAGACATCCAGGAAAAAATCCACATCCTGGCTCTGAGATAATATTTACTGCTGTTAGGCATAAAGTAACCCCAGCAAACCCAGACAACTCAGGCAAAGGCTCGATTTTCAGAGTTCTGCAAGGAGCACATTTCCTTCTCTCATGTCTAAAAAGTCTCTTCTTCTAAATAAGTCAACCAGATGGTTATCAACACACCTGGCCTTGACACCATAAAGAAGTGACTTCACCCCAGTCCTGCCCAGCCAGGAGCTTCTTCATGTGCCTCTTCAACATTCAAAGCAGGGTGGGTGTCCCAGCAATCACATGGACAAAACCTGCTGTTCTCAACATCTATTTCCAGTTTCCCCCATGGGTAACCCTCTGTTGGGTTAAGCAACGAAGCAAGCCACCACCAGGAGGGGGACTCCAACCTCCATGAGCAAGTTCTGTCCAAGGCAATTCCTTGAATTGCTCAGGATGAGATCTCACACTGACAAAGGAAAGAAAAATATTATTGCTGAAAGGGGGAGAAAATTTCCACCACTGAGTTCCTTTACATTTTTCACATATTTATCAGCACACATAAATTGATAAAAGGCAACTACAACAAAACCTTCTGAAATTTAATTTTACACTATGAACTTAGGTATTAAAATGATACACAGATACTATGAACTTAGAAATTAGGAATCAAAATTACACTTGATGATAATTTTTAAAAAAACTCTTGGAAAATCACTTCCAACATACTGAATACATTTCCAGTCATGTTGGCAGGTTTAACTACTGCATATATATTCCACACAGGATTCTGCCAGGTAACATGACATCAAAGCTAAAAATCACTGTTGGAAACCAAGTGAGGCCAAAGAAGTACTCAGTCATTTAAGAAAATCCAGTGAAGTCAATGACACTAACTGTACCGTATCTACTCAGTGTACAAGGGAGTATTTCTTGGGTAAGTTAAGACAGCAGAAACAGGTTTGCAAATTGCATGGATTTTCAAAACTTTTAAATCACATACTGTCCTACTTTCTATTTAATTTCATAAAAGTGAATGAAAAACAGCCTGGACATGAGTTTTTTCTCTAAAGAATGTTCAGGCCTTGCAATACACATCATATTTTAACTTCATTCCCAGCTTAGTTCCTTCTAAGCACACTTTGAATTTGGCATCCATTTCCTGGTTCTGGGCTTCAGTGAAAAGATTTTTCCAGTCCCCAACAACACCTGGAACATAAAGAAAAATAAAATATTACTCTTGACTATAAGAACCAAGGAGTATGATTAAAACCAAAAAGCTATCCTGTCTCTCTTATTGTCATATTTCAGGATAATCCTTTTTTTTTTTTTTTTTCCACCTGCACGAAAAGAATCTCTGGCCCAAGAATACACTCTTATGTTTGGTGTTTTCAACAGAACGTGAATATAAAATAAACATAGGAAGCTACTGGTCTGCCTTCATAGCTTTGGCATGCGTCTTGAACAGTTGCAGCAGACTATAAAAGATGAAATCAACTGCAGGAGCTTTGTGCACTGCAACCAGGCACTGTCCTGAACTGCAGGCTACCTTTAATCTACATCTTGGAGAACCCACTGTCTGTCATTGTCTGAGTCTACAGCTGTAGCTTGATCCATGGCTAAAAGTCTGTGAAGTGTCTCAATTCCGTGTGTTGAGTGAGGTTCACAGGCAATTACAAGGGTTATTTAGAAAACCCAACATGAAAAATCTGTGGAGTCACTCAGTAGAATGCAATCTGGAGGCCATCCTGTAGTGCACAGAAGCCAAAATAAAACTCTTCTTTGCTTTAATTAGTGCTTACTGCATATCACGACTGAAGGGTGTGCTACTTGTAGTTACTTCTGATATTATACAGGGCTTTACTGATTGGTACTGGCCCTCATGATGAAATCAAGTGGCAGCATTCTAATCACAATCAGTGTTTCTTAAACAACTCCGACCTTGAATTTTATACATAAAGATTAACCATCTACTAATCCAAACTCCTGTCTGCCGAAGATGCAGCGCTACCACTCACCACCCTGGAAAAATACAAACAAATTTACCTTTACGGAAAAGAACTGAGCCAACAGCACCATGAGTCTCCTGAGCCTTATCCTTCACTGCCTGGAAAGTGGCCCTGTCTGCAATGGACTGGATCTGCTCTGCTGTTGTGGAAAATCCAAAGAATTCAGCTATCTGCTTTACACTGGCAGTCAAGTTCTGAAACCAACACAGTGAAAGAGTCATGCAACATGCTTCCTCTAAAAAAGGATTTAATCCACTCAGGATGTGCATTGCCATCATTTATTAATAATATTTGCCTTCACAGTATGTTTTCTGCATTAAATTGGAGCTCTGCTCTTGTATAGTCAGACTCAACTTGACATTAAAATCAACTTGTTTTTGCTCTTTCAGAAACCTATGCCTTTTGCAGTTAATTTCAGCAGATTTCAAGGAATAGGCCCAGATGTGTTTTGCCTCTCAAGTACACAGCATCTGCTTTATCTGCTTTACCTCTTTAAGGTCTTCATATATTATGAACATAGTATTCTCATCCTCAATGTGTTTGTTCCAGTTGACTGCATGATCAAAATAGGATCCCCAGGCAACTGTAAAAAAGGGAAAAAAGCATCAGTGTGACCTTCTTTTCTTACTGGGTACTTATTTCTTTCCAACTGAAGAATTGCCTTCTGTTGCCTGTCAGTTACATCAATGTAAACAAACAGAACAGCCTGTCCTTTCTATGGTACTGTACTTTACAACACAATGACAGAAGCTTTCTCCGGTCTTTTGCAGGTAAAGGGTTTCCACACAGAAATACTAATTTCACTACGTGCTTACCCTCTGTTACTATATTGTCATTTAAACATCTCTTGAAAGCCAAAACCTAAATCACTCTAAATCTAAAATTTGGGTTGCTAATGAGGTGTTTGGCCTCATGTTCAGAAACAATAAAGACACAATCTGTCATTTCATTACCACTTCATATCTGTAGCATTTCTTCCACCACTAAGTGGCAGGAAGTTGACCAAATGCCACTGTCAAGCTGCCATGCAACTCCCTCACCCTTGCCCAGAAGAACAAAATACCCAGAAGCAAAGCATCTTTTGGATAGTCTCCCCATTCTGGCATTTAGCTGCCTCTTTTATTGTGATGTATGGACATCAGTAAACTAATTATGACACAGCTGTTTTCCCACTGGCCTCATTTAGTTGTTTTTAAATATTTCTTCTGTTGCTTTTTCAGCTATATCCAGTAACTATAACAATACCTTTCCCATTCATGAACTCTGAGAAGAACTCATCCCAAGAGCTGTAGCTGGGGACGCTTGGCACATTGTTGTGGAAATGGAAAAATGAAACAGCTGTATCTTTAGGGTTTCGAAACAGCACTAGTATCTGGAGTGGGAGAAAGAGGTCAACAATTTTAGATCACTTATTTACCCTGGCAACAAAAATGAGAGTATAACCAAACATTCTGCAATCAATAACATTCGGGGGTCTATAATTTTTTTTATTAGTTAAGGCATGGAGAGCAAATTTATAACATGATTATAATAGAGACCTTGTTACCACTTCTAAGATTTTCTTATGTCATAAAGCAATTGTAGACAGAAGCAACTGGAAATTCAATTGTCATTGAATACTATCTCATAACTACCAGAGACCTCGGAAATTGTAACGAGCCATTTGACAGCCCCCTGCTAGGAAAAGCTCTGTAAGATTCTCCTTCAGTAAACAGCTGCTGTTACAATCACCTCCCATTTTTCAAAGCATGGCAATAATGTTCTTGAAATCCTAACAGACTGCAATCCTCAGAGAAGCACAAACACCTATGAAGATACATTATACATACTATTTTTTTTCCTATTTTTTAATAGAATTAAAATTAAAAACAATAAAACATTCTATTTTTTCCTGTCTCATATAGGAGAAATTACCAATAAAACATTCCTTATCCAATTATTTCTTTCATCTGAGGTATATCTCCTAAGTGCTACGTATTGACCATTGTCCACTGATGGAGTACCAGAAATACTAAAGTTTTAACAGTTTGACTGTACAAAGAGACAGCCAATGTCCCAGAGATACTGCAGCCACATTCATTCCCACCACGGCTGCACACAGAAAAGTTGTAGCATAGAAAATGTGATACTCCAGCCACTTCTGAGCATTGCAACAGCCTCTAAATCTGTTCTTGTTCATGTCAACTACAGCATCACTAAGGCTACTCTAAATCGTAAGGGTTGCTAAGCCAGCCCAGGCGTCACGAGACTCCCACTGTCTCCAAGTTGCTCTCTCCCAGTGTCTTCTGCTTTGACCAAAAAAAAAAAAGGTTGTGGAACCAAAATTATTCTTGCATGCTGCTCCTTCAGAGACAAGAGGCTTGCCCTTGGAAAAAGGAGAAAAGCTCACCTTGGCTTTGTTCTTGAAAATAGACTTGGGGAGGCAATCATAATTCAGATGTGTTGCCAAAATCCTTGGAGATGGAATCTGCTTCATCCTCTTAGAAATAAACAGAACCATAAGTGAGAACAGGTTTATTACATGAGTGCAGTAATGATCTGTGAGAGTCGCCTGTGTGAAACAGCCCCTCATCAAAAGGCATTAGTCATCCAAAAGTATCTTTTTTCCCCTCTCAGGAGAAATACCTTAACTTGCTGCATGACATCATTTTAATAATTTGTGCACGGGGGTGCAGGAGAGAGAAAACAACAGACTTTAAGTGGTTCAATAGTTTCTTTTCACTAACCTCATATTTATCTGGATCTCCACATTCAATAAATGGTAGTTCTGTGCTTACAGGTTTACTCTGGATAGTTGTAAATATCAAATCATTTAAAATCTGGATAAGCCAGTTCACACCTGCACCAGGAAACGCAGAGAACAAAATAAAACATATGAGTTCTCAGACCCTTCTCATTACATGGCTTAATTCAGCATAATAGACAGTCATCAAATAACACTAAAGCTCTGTAATGATTATAAACAAAATAATGTTTTCAATTCATGAGATCCTCAACAGCTTTTTAATTGTGACCTTCTTGGCTCACTTACAACTGGTAAGTGGAAAGCACTGGGGGCAGAACTGACTCAATGATGCACTTAATATCTTTTTAATATATTCATAAAGCAGTCAATGAAAGACAATAAAAGGAAGCTTCCTGTCTTTTACAGAAACACCTGGGAAGGGTCTGGAAAGGAGAAGTAAGAAATGAGCAAGGAGCTTCCCTCATTCTGCCAAGTCTACCTCTCTATACTGCCCTGGGTCAAGGACAAAATGGAGTCATCCATTCAATGTCAGTGCCAGTGCTTGTCCTCAGTTGTGCCTGCTGCTGTCTCCACAACGCGCACACCAGAAAAAGTGCTAGAAGAGTTGCTACCCACTGGACACCTGCATCCTTCCTCACCCTTTGGAAGGAATCTTGCTGCAAAGCCTCCCCCATATTGCATCTTGTTCCAGCATGAGCCTGCGGCCAGCTCCTGGAGCTGTGCAGTGATGCCTGCTTCCCCAGGGTTTCCACCAATCACATTTACTCCACTGATGCTCTGCCGATTGCTGGCAGAACAGAGCAAGGAAACAGCATGTTCACCTTGGCCCACAGCACCCTCCCCACATCCTTGGGGGGAGGTGCTTGGAAGGCTTCCTGCTGGGCCCACAGAGATGGAGTTGCAGAGCTGCTGCCACCTCCTGCAAGCTGCGAGTCCCTTGTGAACACAGCTGCTAGAGGCACTAAGAGGGAACACACAATGTAAACAGCTTTAACCTCTCATGCTTTCAGTGGGAAGCAATTCCCAGAAAGGGACAACTTCTACACTATGTTTATATAGTGCCTCAGGATGCTTGGATGGAAGCAGCTGATAAATGTCATTTGTATATATCATACAAGGTCTTAGAATACATATATTACATTTATATACCACCCAATATCTTATTTATATAAAAGACATTGTATAATGATGTAATTTTTATCACTCTCACGTTTATGGATAGACCAGAGCCAAAAGCATTAGAGTCTCCAAATCCATGTCTTCATCTGCCCAGATTTAACTGCATGTGCACAAATAAAAAAATTTATTTTAACAAAAAGCTACAATTGATAAACCTAAAATTCCTTGTCTCTAAATCCCCTACTGGCCTCTCAGCTGTGAGACCCTTCCCTGGGAATTACTGCATCCTGGAGTTCCATTGTCCTTTACCCATACCTCATCAGTAGTTCTCTGAATCAGAGTTTTCTTCTCCACTGGCCACAGCTGAGTCAGGGGAAACCTTTCATATAATGAGACTTTACTGTAACTTAACCTTCATAACGCTTAATAAGTAAAAGGAATTAGGACAATAGTAAAGCTTTGAGAGACAAAGCTTTCGAAGGGCCTCAGTGCAAGTCCTTCGTCAAGAATGTTCATGACCATCTACATCTGGCAAATGCCAAAGAGTTTGAGCCCTCCATGGAAAACACCTGAGAAGCTGTCAGAGAAAGCCAGATGCCAGGCCCCCTTGGTTCAAAAAGCAAAGGGGGCTGCAGAGAGATTTTTATTACTGCCTGGTGACATTACTGCTTGCTGGGTCCAAGTGTTGGATCAAGGGGCAAGAGGGAACACTGCAATTTCTGGTTTCAAAGTGAGGCAGATAATCTTTCCTTTTCATTCTTTATCCTCTTACCTTTTTACCTCCACTTTGCAAGCTATAGGCAATTAGGACAAGAAATCTATTTAGCACTGTTTAAGAGTATAAGAGCAAACATCCAAATGGGAGAAAATTCCAAACGATTTACCTGCAGATTGTAACTACACTGCACTAACACAGCATTTTCTCTCCCTCCTGCTTTCCATGAAATGTCCTGTATGTGCCCTCCCAGCAGTGCCTTCTGGGAAACAGGGTGCTGCATTCCCCAGCAAACCACAGGCACCTGTGCTCTCCTTCTACTGAACAACTGGCAGTGGTCTGCCTTTGGTAAAATTTCCCCCTGCTGAGCTACGCTGACCTACAAATTGCCACATATTACCACTGTAAGATCTCTTTCTTTATTTACTGGTCCCTCTCCCTGAGCAGGAGTTTGCTGAGTTACTAAACCTCAGATGCAATCAGAATCATAACTCCATGTCTGAGCTCTTCCAAACTCTGAGAAATCAAAGCTAGTGCCAAGTTATGACAATGACCTTTTAGGTCTTTGTAGGGTCCAGCAGAGCTCTGGACTCAAACCCAATGGAATTTTACAGGCTCTTTAAAATAAACATGTGCCAGCTCCCTCCTTTGAATTTGCCCTCTCTTTCTCTTGGTTCAGTGTTTTATCTCACAGCTGCTATAAATTCACCCTAAACACTACAGGCATACTTCTTAAGCCCCTAAATATTACTACAGCTTTCCAGATCAGAACTTGCCAACCAATGGGAATTCTATGTGCTGAATGAGACCTTGACCTAGGACTCTCTGCTTAGAGTCCAATTTGACCCCATCCAATACCATGCCAGTGCAATTAAACCCTTCCCTGGACCTACATTTTCTCTGACAACCCTAAGCTTCTGCTGCTTGGGTCTCAAAGAAGAAATATATGCTTGGATTAGCAAAACCCATGCCTTCCTTGCAAGCAACCACCACAACAGACATTAATAAAACTGATCAAAATCAACTAGTTGGTTGGTTGGGGGTTTTTCGCTGCTCCTGTTGCACTTTTCCTCCTTTCTGCAAACCCCTAACTAAAAGATTTAAACTTCCAGTATGTCTTAGCCAATACCGTTTTTGCAGTAACAAAACAAAAAACAACACTGATACTGAATAAAGCCAAGAAACAGCTTATTAATTTTACAAGAAAAAATGCTGTGCCATGTCACTTTGTACACCTTAAAGAGTCTAATGCATAACTTCATTACATTACTAACACGATTTTCAGAATACAGTTTATCATACTGGTAAAGTTGTCTTGTTTCACTGATATGTAAAAACTATGTACTTTATCCTCACTTCTTCAGCCAAAAATATCTTTGAACACTAAAAGTTTTTTATTTTCCTTTCAGAAACATAAACCATATTAAAAAGCCATACAATAGCCTGCTTAATTAAGATAAAGCAAGAAAAAACCTGCTGCCTCTGTAGTAGAAATGCCCAATATCCTCACACAATATACATCCACAATCAGTTGTTTATCCTTCTTATTGTGTCAGCTAATTAGTTACATTGTTGTAGACTGCAGCAAGAAATTTATAATGTATTCACCGCATTTAGGGTAGGACACCAGCACCATATCATCTCTTCTGGCTTCCAGCTTCTCCAGGGCTTGGAATGTTTCCACACTGCACACTGTGACAGGATACGGAGTCCCCCGGTAGGAGAACAGCAGATCCCTCAAGGTAAGCCCTTCAGACTTTGCCAATGCTTTATTTATCTCATCAACAAAGGTTTTTTTATCCTCAGCCATGTTTACCACCTTTGGGGTGTGAAACTGTTAGTCTCGTGCAGTAAGTGCCTTTAAATGGATGTTTTTAAGTGGTAATATAGAAACTCTTAGCACTACTGCCCTCCCCTAAATTTGATATGTTTCTTTCTCTCCTCTCTTCCCACCCTTCTGGAAATGGAAGCTGGGTTGATCCTTCCACTTAAAATCCAGAGTAGGAAATACTATAATAAGAGATCCCACTGAGAGCAAGTAATACTTGCAAGCTCAGCCACCAGAGAAAACAGAATTAGAAAATTAATCACCCTGTAAGAAAGAGCAGTAAAATATTACATCTAATATTACATAACATTATTGGGTAAGAAAAGTGTCTCACAAAGAAATGAAAGTCCTCAGTGAGAAAAAGCCCAAGAGGTTTTATTTTAGCAATAAAGTCAACCCTATACTTCAAGTTAATAGACAGGAACAGAAAACAATGAAATCAAAACCACAGAGCAAAAACAATACTAAAAGGGAAAGGATGCTGCCACTCTAGGTTCTAAATATTCCCCGAGGGAGCTAATCAGCACTAATGTCCTTTTTTGATGTTAAAGAGACTATTAAGTACTGTGATCTTGCATGGCACTTTTTTTTTCCCCCAAGACCCCCATGACAGAACTAGGATCCCATGTTAACTGCCGTGAGCCTTACCATACCTAGCAGTGTTTTCCCCTAGCAGGGAACACAGCCAGACGGTGCTGGCTCCCTGGAGGCACAGCACGCTTCTCCCAGCAGCTGAAGCGACGGCAGAGCAGCGCTGAAGGCCGGCCTGCTCTTTTGCCTGACTGGGAGCACCTGCTCAAGAGCCTCAACATGGGGCAGCGAGGCCCGGCCGGGCCCCTTCACTGTAGCGGGCCCTTATGCTGCCAGCCCACAGCTAAAGCAGCGAGGCGAGGGCAGTGGATCCCGCCGGGCAGCAGGGAAAGGGAAAGGCGGTGGCGAGTCGAACCTACAGCCAGAGCGGGCTGCTGGGGGCGAGCCGCAGCAGCCAAGGCCTGCCGCCGCACCCAGCGCCATCACTGCGCTGAGCAACGGCCCCGCCTGGGCCTGCCCGGGCAGGGGAGACGCGCCTCCTCTCTGCCACGTTCCACAGCTGCGGGCAGCCTGCCTGAGACCGGGCCGCAGCTCAGCGCCTCAGCGAAGCCCCCAACTGACCGCCTCGGCGCTGGGTCGGCCATTACAGTCCCAGGCAGGCGCGTGCGGTAGCAACGCGCATGCGCCGCCCGCCTATGCGGAGACGGTGCGCAAACGGCTGGCGCGCGCATGCGTGGCCGTTACCTGCGGTAACGGAAGGGCGCCGTGCCCCGGCGGCGGCCATGGCGCGGCGAGTCGTGAAGGGGCTGCTGCTGCTGGAGGCGGCGGGGCTACTCGGCGCCCTCCTGCTCTACCGCGCCATGGACAGCAGCCAAGGTGCGGCGGGGCTGGGGGCGGGCGGGAGCGGGAGGAAGCTCCTCCGCGCCGGGGCCGGCTGAGGTGCCCGCAGCGCCTCACGCCGCGGGTGTCTTCAGAGAAGCTGCCGTGTTGGGGTCAGTAGTTTCGCACAGCAGTGGCTTGCTGGCAGAGCCTGGGGGGCAGGTGTTGAAACAACAAGCTGCTGTTTCGGTTCTCCAAAGCCAAAAGCGTGAGGAAGCCTGTTGAAAGGCAGCAGGGATAAAGCTGTGTTGGGCGTTTCGGTAGTTACAGCATCGGCTCAAACAGGCACTTAAAAAGGAGAGACTGATTGCAAATGAGGTGGGAATTAGTCAATACTGCTTCAGGAGACTGATGTTGAGCCCTTTAAAGGATGCCCTGGATTCCGCCTAGGTCTCACAGGCTCTGTGGTTTGACACTTCCCGGGTAGACGACAGACCCATGGGGCAAGTGGAGCCAGCATCATCTTGCAGATGATCGGGCTTCAGTCCCTCAAGTCTCTTAGACTTAGGATTCAGTGCCTAGGTGACACAAAAATGTGCCAAGCACCAGCTCGGTTACTGCAAGATTTGCAGAGCAGCGGCCTTATTTTGTATTCAGGGTGCAGTGCTAGTTGGACACACCTGTCCCCCTGCAGGACAAGGCAGTGGGTCCTGCCACCTACAGGATCAGTGGGAGCCGAAAGGCAGCCGCTGTGTGGCTGGGAGGGCACAAGCCTGCCCCTTGCACCAGTCGCCTGGTCTTACACGAAGTTCAAGCTGAATTTCACATCCATTACATTTGTTATCCCAGATTCAGATGCAGGCAGGCTGTTACACTTAGGCTATCTTTCTTTGCATTTTTATTTAAAAAAATATATATAACCAAAATGCAGAGAATGGAGTTATTGACTGTCTTGGTAAGTTAGTGCTGGGCATTCATGGTTTCTCATTTCTCCTTGTTCTTCTATGCCTTTGCAGAAGATTACTTCCTGTAGTTCCATAAGGTGCAGTGAGCTCACCTAACAGCTCAGTGGCTCACAATGAGGCTTCTAGCACTTTCTTTGTGCTAGTACTAGCATTGATAAGATCCTTCTATGACCTTGTAAATAATTAAAATAGCATGAAGCTATCATTATGTGTTTTTCTACTGGGTTGACAGAGCGGCCCAGAGGATTCAGTGAACACCTGAAGCTGTGTGAGGGAAATTTTCCTTTGCACATCCATCTAAGAGAGCTATTCAGCTTCCTATGAATCTGTAGTTTGCATGTGGTTATCACAATTGTGAGGAAGCTTAGAAAACACTGTGATGTTTTAACCCAAAAAACTGGCTGCATATATGAGTAACCTGAATACAGTCTAGGATACAATTTAGAATTTAAAAAATAAAATAGTAAATTCAGATCACGTTATTTAGTGGTGGCTGTAACTATGGAGCTTAGACAAATGTAGGTAAAACTAACCTTGTTAGAAAAACATTGCATTTAATTATTTGTCTTAAAACATGTTGGGTTAAGTAACCATGATTTATCTTTCTTCTCAGACTTCAGACATACAATGCAGAAGAGATTTCCATCAATTCTGGAAGGTAGGTTTGTCATTGTTCACTTCAGAAGGATGGCTGAAGCTGTGGTTGCATCTTACATGTAAAACCAATTTTATTATTGCTTAAAACTTACCCCAGGAGACATTGCAGAAATTATTACTGTTAGGCATAGGTGCAGCTGGAGTGTCAGACTGTTGGATATGAATCCTCAGAACTGGAGGACTTTACATCCAGCAAAACAAGCCACAAAGTGGCTCACCTTCAGACAGGCCTAACTTAACAGCTGACGTGGATTTTCCTATTTTTCAGTGTATTACAAATCCAATGAGTGGTCTGGAATTCATGGCATAAGGGAGAATGACCAAATGACATGGTTAAGCAGCAAGAACTAAAGTAAGAAATATGTATGATTAATTTAAAAATTATTTTAGAATAATTATTGTAAAAGTGTCCACATGAAAATGTCCAGTTCATCTTTTTGATTTCTTGCCTTTGTACTTGTTTTTCAGCCCTCTGTGCCTGAACTGTTTCTTCCTTTTGATGATACTTTTCACATCCCTATTGTGAAGCCACTTGTCACGCTCTATTTCCCACTGGATCTGTTTGGCATCTGTAAGAGGAAAGGTGAGAAATAAGGAGCTGATGGATAACCACCATGTGGAACACAGATGAATCATGTAAAAGTATTTATAAATGTTAATAAAGTGTAAGCTGCCAATTTTTTTTTGACACCAGAAAAAAGTTTGGTCTTTTTCATTTCACAGAACATACCTTACCACTTCAGAATGTCAGGGTTTAAGACTGCTCTTGCCATTGCTTTGTATTTTACTGAAGATAGACACCCTTGTTAGGCATACACAGTGTTTGAGCTCTGAGTTAACGTTTTTCAGGTGACACCAGCAAGACTTGTATAAACTATATAAAGGACCAATTATTCAATCGGTATATACACATTTAATTCATTAGAATTATTTTTGGGAAACTATTTCTGCTTCACTGATACTGCAAGGAAACAGTAGATAAAGACAGCCATGCCTAATGTTTTCCCTTCACGTGAATCCAGGTCACTCTTTATTAGAGCAAAATTCACCAGAATGCTTGACAAACTGCCCATCCTTATTTACAGCGTGAAAGGGTGACACGATCGCCTCTGCCACTTCTCTGAAGCCTTACTCACTTCAGTAGTCACAATATTAGCACTGGGAATCTCTCATAACTGAGGAAAACTATGCCATGTCTTACTGACATTGCGCTGCTGTCCCTACTTTCTGACCTCATTTCTGACCTTGTGTGTATTTCACTTAAAGCAGGTACATCTTTTTAAGTACAGAATCTGAAGAGAAAGAAGCAAAATGGCATTACAGCTATCTGCTGTTTGTAGCATGTACTTACTTGCATTGTCTCTGTTTGCCATGGCGTTCATTCCAATATTGTCAAACTTAGACCCAGCATTTTCATCCAGCAGATAACCGAACTTTAAAAAGAGAAGTTTTAGTATTTTATTACAAACAAACAAGTAAAATGCTTGATCGCTTTTTTGCTGAGCACTATCAGACTTACCTCTTCTGCTGATGCCAGGATACTGGCATCTTTGAGTTTTCTCTTCTTTCCTCGGTTGGATCCTTCAAATAAAAAGTATTATTCTTACAAAGGCAGAATTTCAAGTTCATAAAGACATTAAACGAAAGTGTTATAAATTTTAAATTTATTTAACAAGACCATCTAAAAGAGCTATGTTAGAAACCTTTATTCTCTACCTCTTCCCCTCCTCCTAAAAAAAAGTTTCCAACCAAGAACTAAATAGCACAAATCTGTGCATCATGTGTTAGTAACAGATGCACAAACCACCAATGCAGTTCATTGCTTCCTTCTAAAGTTCCTCCTTTGATTCCCAGTCCTTCAGCAGCAGATTGTCACTTTGCATTAGGCCACTGTGTCTGGAGGACAAGGGTAAGACCAGCTCCTTTTCATTTATGATTTATTCAAATCTGAACCCAATCCAAAAGTGTAGATAATCTACTATACTAAACCCCTCTGATTGCAAAGTTTTGCAGATTCTGTATTTGTATTATGCCTTCTTAAATGGAAATCATGGCAACATTTCCTTACCTTCAAGTGATCCTACAAAATTCATATCTTTCTTTCTCTTCCCCTTTTTACTGACAGACTTCAATTGCTTGTCATTGTTTGTGTCTGACAGAGAGAAAAAAAAACATTAATCCCTCATTCTCACACCATGTACATGTATTTAAAGAACAGCAGAGAACAAAATTTCTTTTTAGGCATATTTGTCGTTATAGTCCGAGTCTTTACTTTAAAAACTTTAAAACACAGTGCACACAACCGAATCTGGGGTTCCTTCAACCCAGACAATTAAAAATTGATCAGTGATGTGCCGTTTCTGATGCTTTTTTTCTACAGCCAAAAAAAGAATGAAACATGATACTACTAAGATACGTAAAATATCAAGGCTAACTACTTGTTAAGTTTGGTGAAATAATAATCTCATTAAAGATTAATACGTTAACAGCTGTATGAATAGTTTCTCTCTTCTACCCTCAGTCACCTTCCTGTGACCTTAAGTTATTAGTTGAAATACTCCACTAATCTGTGCTTTTCCAGCCACAAAAAGTATATACTATGCTTTTCAGTTGAAAAGATAATAAACCCATGCAGGTGCAGCCATTAGTAATTATTACAGTGATAACAAAAATTCAGGTGCATAGCTGTATTAGAAGAGTAAGCTGTTATTTAGGAGACAGCCATTTTAAAAGAAGTTCTCTCATCTCAAAAAAGTCACCATTAACTAGGACTGAAGAAATAAAAAAAATTACCAAGTAACAGATATTTTTTCTTATTTTTCTGTCTGAGATCTTTTCATATTTCTGCCAACTGTAGCCAGTTATTTGTGTATAAAGCTACTTTTATTACCACCAATGTTTTCAGAATGAAGGAAACATCTTGTTCGCAAGTTTTTATGCCCAGATGCCTGATTGCCACTCACATCTTGGAGGCTGTGCCAGGAAATGTTTCTCTGAAGATGTCATTATCCAGAGAAGGACTTGTCATTTCTTTACTTAAAAGCCAAACCATCCGCCTAGGTAACTACATCTAAATTTATATGTAATTACATATTAGGTAATGCAAATAAAAGGCTTTAAAAATAGGTTTTTTTGATAATAAATGGTACTTTACCTAGGCTGTTATCATCATCAGACACATCCATAAATACACCTCCTTCTTCATCCATATCCTCTTCAAAGTCATCCTCCATACTTCCTAAGGAGACTTCCTCATCATCCAGATCACTGAATTCATCTTCATCATCAGAATCCTCCCAGTCAGCACTTGATTCCTCGCTTCTTTGGCCTTTCTTACCACCTTTGGTTTTCTTTTTTATATTACTAAAAAATATATAACGAGCTTAGCACTTCATCTGGCAAAATACTGTTGACATCCAGATAACACCTATCTACCACAAGCACTATGTTAGAAAAGTTCAGTGTCATTGCAAAATACTGTAAAAGAAAGCTGAGACCTAAGAAACATGTATTATGCATTCAGGTATTTTTTCCACCATCAGCATATGGATCTGTATTATAAAAGCCAATCATCTTAAAAAGTTTTCTTAAAATTTTCAGAAATTGACAGAAATGTCAGCTTCAGTATTTTATCTCATACATGTCTTTGCTCCTTTAAAGAAAGTCTTTTCTGTAAAGCACACAAACTGCTGGTATCTCTAGCAACTCTACTAAATGAAGAAATAAGATTTTTTTTTTCTTCAAATAGGAAACATAATTCTTCACATACTAGATGGTTATTTGTTTTCTTGTCTCCACTTTACTATTTTTCACTCACACCAGTCTGGATCACAAAAATGTTCAGGTTTAACTAGAATTTCAAGCTTTAATTCTCCATTAACCTCAAGGAAAAAAAGCTTCTGTGCTGATTCAAAAGCTGTATTGCAGGTACTTTAACTTAAAAAAAAAAAAAAAAAAAAAAAAAGCTACTTAATGAACCTGCTGACTTCCTGAGAATTGAGCTTTCTGATTCTGGATTCCACAAAGTTTATTTACTGCGTTAGGTCCAGTTACAACCAGTCCTTAAATCAGCTGTACCATTATGCCTCATTCTGCTTACTTTTGTACTGGGTAATTCTCAAACAGAAACCTGAGACAATGAAAAACAAGATTTTACATTGCTTACTTGGTGACTGCATTGTATAGATAAAATACTACAGGTCTCTCATGTCAGGCCAGCAGACTGTAAGCACCACAGGATCACGATGCACCGTTACGGGACGTGCAGAAAAGCAGCATTACCCAGCATTCAACTGCTATTGCCTTTTTTGCAAGGTCACATTCTGAGTCTTTTCAAAAAAGGTCTATCCAATTTTGCAGAGTAAAACTATATATAGGTATGAAAACAAGAGGTGAAAGAACCAATTTAAAGTCTTACCCAGCAAAATCAAGGTCATCCTGGCCAACGTCAATGGCATTATCAGCAGCTTCAAATTTATCTAGGTAGGGAAAAAATGTATGTTACTACAAAACAAAGTCAAATAAAGAAATACAAAGCCATTGCAAAATATATTACTTTTAGGTATAATTTTCCTGAACAGTTTATATGATCTGCATCAGTAACAAAGGGCGGGCCTTGATACCAAAAGGTTCATACTCCTATAAATACTCCATAAAACAGTTACCTAAAGCTAACTGGAATTTTCTGAAGAAATATTTTTGTTTGAAAAATAATGACAGTTTCTTTTTATCCAGGATGTAATTTCTGTCCAGAACCAGATGATGTGGGAAGCAGCCAAATACAAATGAACACCATTGCCCAGTAATTCAAACTTAGTGAGCAGGTGGGATATCATGAGTCTCAAACACTTGCTCCAAGTCAGAACAAAGACACAATTAAGATACCCCAGCAAGTGTCCTGCCAGCTAATCTGTATGTTGATTTTTAGATTAGAAGTATTCACTGTAATTTTTGACAGAAAAGCAAGCAGACGAGAGGGTGAAATTTCCTATCATTGAAGTCACTTAGGAACAAATTACTATATAAAATAGCAGGTAAAAACAAAATCTGAAAAATTACAGCTGCTCTGTTTCAAAGAGTAAAAGCTAACATTAGAAGGTCCAGAAGAACTTAAGCTTCTGAATTTATGCAGCAAATTCTCCGAGACAGTTAACTTATTAGAGATACTAACAACAAACCAACAAACACTTGTCATAACACAGGCCATAGTGTGTCACTAAGGAGGACTCCTATGTGAGTTCAAAATTCTCCCAAAATATTGTACAAAACAGTTGTGGAGAGCTAACTGGATTATTTTTTTTTTTCAAATAATGTACACAATCTATAGTGAATATATATATGTAACTGAAATATGAAATCATAAAATAATGGAAATTTTATGGTAAACTAACAAATAGAGATTCTGGAATAAATCATACACTAATTCCAAAGCAAACAAAGTACCTGCTACAGGAAGAGCTAAGGCTACTGCAGAGTTTGCCAAGGACCTAACTGAACAAATAACCTCATGAAAGATACTAGGAACAACGAGAGAAACTGTGAGGAAAAATGGCAAAGGCCAAGCAGTAAAGAAAGAACAGAAGCAAATGGTATGTGCTGTTTCAGTAAGTTATTTAACTCTCAGACTACATTAGGAATAGAACAGAAAGGCATGAACTGCCCCTCATGAGCTTGTGTTCAAAATAAGACGATTTCCAACCATTTGAAGAAGCTGAATGTTTCTGGAGCAGCAAGAGGAAGATCCCTTGTACCTGATGCTCATCCACGTGGCTTATGTGAAGGACAGCATCAACTACTGGCTGGTAGTAACATAGAATGGGAACTGGAAAGTCAGTTTTCTTCCACTACCATACTCCTATATTTGGTTCTTTTATACAATATACACTACAAAAGGATAAATTAATAATTTGCAAAAGCAGGAAATACTGCAAGGAAAAACACAACCTTACCCAAAGCTCTTTCAAATTCATCATCATCTACATCTTCTACACTTTCTTCATCATCCTGACGCTTTTGTTTCTCTCTCCTCTTATCAAACTTTGAATAAAATCTGAAATAATATATTGCTCTCAGACATAAAATTACAGGTGATGATATTTATGACAAGCTTTTTTTAAAAAAAAAACAACCTGCAGATTGTTTTATAAGTATGTTGCCAGCTGCAAATTGTACATAATGGTATCAAACACCTCAAATCAGAGATTTATTTTTTTCGTTTTTTCAAAGAGTAAGCCACTACTGTAAGATTTAAAACAAAGAAATTTCACAGCCAAAGTTGCAAAAAATTATTTTTAACATAGTGAATTTATAAAAAGGCACAAGAGAAATGATGAACATCTGCCTTATACTGCTAAGAAAGGATCAAGTTCAACTTGAATCTAATTGGGAAAAATAATGTAAGAAAGATTGACCCATTAATTTGTTACATTTTCCCCCATACCACCCTCCTCTTGCGTGCTTAGTTTTAACTTCTGTCAGCAATTGTAAACTATTTGCTTTCCCTTTTGTATTAAAGAGACACCAAACACAAAAGGCAAATTTGATCATATACAAGAGCAAAAGAACACCCTTCAAATGTGCAACGTCAGTTTCAGTGATCTTCAGTGTAACAATATCGTTAACTTTTCAGACAGAGGCATGCTTTTAAGCTGCTTCTCTTTAACCTCAAAATTAATACCACTATTTTATTTATTAACTAGTCAATATTATATTCCTCAGTTTTATAATAACCATTAATGAAAATTAGTAAGTTTCATTAACCTGATACTGAAAAAAAAATATTAAAAACCCCTACAGCAATGAATATATTAAGCAAAAATAACACCACCAAAAATAATTACACAAAATAAATCAATTCAAACATAGATGTCCTAAAGAGAAACTCACAGGTAACCAGTGTTATCATTTAATAAGAACAAATTTTTGCCAAATGTGCCTCACTTCAATTTTAGTATTGCAGCTGCATTTTTATATCATAACCTGAAAGGAAAGGCAACTAAATGGAAAGAACTACAAATAATAAAACCAGAAATACACAGAAAACTAGCTCCTCTGAATTTTTTTGCATTGTTCCATTTTAATAAAATTTGATGCTAATAACATAAGTAAAGTATATTCCAGGTGGTTTTTTTTTAATATACCTCTAAAATATATTTTTAAAAATATACCTGTATTTTTAAATATACCTGTAAATAAGAATTACAACCCCCAAGACATTCATCATTACCCACTGTTTAAGGCTTCTTTATTACAATGTCAGGTTAGTTGACAGCAAGCACTGATTGCCTTTGTTTGTAAGTGACTAAGCACGTTTGACAAATGTTGAAATTATTTTCTAAGGAAAGTATTATCATCACAAGTCACTCAAATTAATCAAATTTTTCAAATGCGTGGAATACCAGAAAGGTATTCACCATGAAAGGTAATGGGCTTTGATGGCATTGCTTTAAAAAGGAACATTTAAGATGAATGTTCCCAAGTATTTCATTACCTGTGAAAAAACACTTCATCCACTGGGATTTTGCTTTCATCTTTGGCACGGAATTCCTTACTGTTGACTGCAAAAACAAAAAAAAGAACTCATTTTGCCTCACATTGAAGTGACTGTTATTCTTTCAAAGGTTAAACAGCACACACACACAGAAGTATGAAGGTACACGGTGCCATCTGTTAAATAAAGTGGAGCTCACCTCAAAACCTCTTCAAACTAACAGTTCTCAGTGTATATACTGATTCTTAGATGTGAACAAACCCCATAGAAAAACTCAAGAGTCATAACCCTAGCCAGGTTCTAATTCATATATTAGCACGGGAGGATTGCAAGCACTTGAAGCAGGAATGCATTTTTTAAAAAGGGGAGAAAAAAAAAAAAGAGTAGAAAATGGGATAAACTTGCTGTAATGCACTAAAACACTGGAACCACTTCTGCTCAGCATTCCTGGCAGTAGAAATGGTCATCCTCAGCTGTAAAGGCAGGGCCATACACCAGCTAAGCAGACTGGAGAAGGGATCAAGCCTCACCTTACCTCTGTTTCTGAGGGAGGCAAAACATGACACTGCAACAGCAGATCAACTCGGGGATTGATCCAATTCCCTGTGGAGAAGCTTTTTACCCTCATACACTCCCCTCCTCTCCTCCATGTAAACCATGAAGCTTTGACAGCCATGGGCCCCTGCACCAGTAAAGGTATGTCAGCCAGGCCGTACAACTAACACCCCTGTGCAATGCAACAGACCCGCAGTCAGAGGAAATCACATCCCTGGGAACGTTACAGAGGTTCTAACACAGAAAATGGTACCTCTTCTGTCCTTAAGCAACGTGTTTTACTGATTTTTAAATTTTTTACCCTGATTTTTAAACTGCTTTTTCTTACCACCAAATCCTGTCCTTAATCACTGGGAACAGTGGGGTTAGGCAAAAGGCAGCCTCTTTCTGGAAACAGGAAGATTCTTAGCTAAATAACAGTGCCAAAGATATCTTACACTAATCCTAACAATAGCTGCAGCTGTGGCATTGTATGGGGTAACCCATACCATTTACTGAAAGAGCTTAATGTGATTTAAATTATTACATAAATCCATTTTATGAGATTTTAAGTACTTTTTCAATCATAAGCAAAGTAAGTGATTACATGCTAAATTGGAAACAAAAATATTAACTACACACTAACTATATTACCTACTGTTAGATCAGCATATGTTTTAAAGATCCTTATATAATTTTAGATATTTTTAAGAACTTTAAAAAACACTATTCATAAAACTAGGAAGCCAGATGTAAGAATGGCACATTTGTGAGCTGAAAACATAATTAGTATTTTATAAAAATTCATGACCCTCTGAGGTTAGAACCCAAACAGATTGCTCTTCTAACTAGAAATATCATTAGCTGGAATAAATGTAACCAAGTATAACTTGGTGTATAACAAAGTGTTACGACAGAAGACAAAGTGTTTTCCTACTCAAGGGGTTAACAGTTGAGGTAGCTGACTTTCTCTATGTCATTTGTTCTTAAAATGATTCAATGGATCCAAAGTTTCAGCTATGGAGATTCCATGCACCCTTACAAGAAGATTAGACCTGATCCTGAACATCAGGCACCACTACTACACTCCTGATGGGACAGGACTGTCTTTTATTGCCAACAGAAATGGTATAAACAGCGCAGATGACACATCTACAACAACCAATCAAGAACTGTTTACCCATCATAATCTTAACTGAAAAAGGGCTGGCTTACCTGCAAGATTCTGCATATCTTTCATGAACTGCTTCTTCTTCGGCTGCATTACCACACTGCTGGTGTTTTCTGTAGCAGAACATAAATCAGAAACTATATTGATGCAAAAATGTGAGGAGTGGCTGACACCAGCACGTTGTGCTGCTATCTAGAGGGACTTCGAAAGGCTGGAAATAATGGGCTGACAGGAACCTCGTGCTCTTCAACAAGGTGAAGTGCAAAGTCCACCACCTTGGGTGGGACAATACCAAGCACCAGTATATGGTGGGAGGTGCCCATCTGGAGAACAGCTTGGCAAAAAAGACCCTGGGTGTCCTGGTGGACACCAAGCTGACCGTGAGCCAGCAATGTGCCTCTGCAGCAAAAGAGGCTGACAGTATCCTTGGCTGCATTAGGTAGAATGTTGCCAGCAGGTAGAAGGAGGTGATCCTTCCCCTCTACTCAGCACTTGAGAGACCACACCTGGAGTGCTATGTCCAGGTCTGGGCTTCCCAGTACAAGGCAGACATGGGGATACTGGAGAGAGTACAGTGAAGGGCCATTAAGACGATGAAGGGACTGAAGCATCTTTCCTGTAAGGAAAGGCTGAAAGAACCATGATTGTTCAGATTGGAGGAGACTCAGGGAGATCTGATCAATGTATATAAACACCTGAAGGGAGAGTGTAAAGAAGATGGAGCCAGGCACTTTTCAGTGGTGCCCATGACAGGGCAAGAGATGATGGGCACAAACTGAAACACAGGAGGCTCTGTCTGAACACCAGGAAACTCTCTTTTATTACAAGGGTGACTGTGTGCTGGCACAAGTTGCCCAGAGATGCTGCAGAGTGTCCATGTTTGGAGACATTCAGAAGCCATCCAGACAGCCTAGGCAACCGTCTCTAGGTGTCCCTACCTCCAGATGGTCCTTTCCAACCTCAACCGTTCTGCAGCCTTTACATTCCACTATCACTTTGCTAATTCCTGCTAGGTTAGGAATTATTACACTGCAGAAGTGAGAGACAACAGTATGTGTCACCTGGTTCTGAGATACAGACATCTCTCTCGCAGCCCTGAAGACTGATCCTACTCCTCTGTTGCACCACATGCACCCCGAATACTCAACAAGCACAATAGGTGACTTGGCAATTGGAGAGAAAAAGAGTTTAGTCAGCATCAATAATCAAGACCATGTGGTAATACATACAGAGAAGTTCCTACCTTTGCCTTTATGGAGTTTGGGATTTCTGTACACAAAGCGATCCAAGAACCTCATTAGTGTGAAATCCTGCAAAGGGTCACCAGAGTACTGAATGTGATTGCCCTGAAAGAAGAAAAAAAAAAAAAACAACAAAACCAACAAAATCATTAAGGTCTTTATTTCAGAGAGACAGCAATCAAACATAGATGACTCAGACATTAAACCACAATTTAAAAAGACACAGCCTTGGAGATGTTTCATCAGATAAGCCTGACCTGTTAATACACTCCTGTACAGGTTCTTGTTTTTGGAATTTCAGTATTTTCTTAACTAAAACTATCTTCTTCATTATTTTTTTTCAGTGATGAACTGCCTTACCATGTACTGTGCTAATAGCAGCTAATACTATTTGGATACCACATATTCCAATGAAAATAAGTATTTTATATTTGTGTATGTTTGAATATTTTTTGCACAGTAACACAACAGTATTAGGAAACAATTTGTTACAACAGCAGGGTGCCCCACATAAAGAAAACCCACTTTAAGTAAAGGACAGATCAAAATTCTAAAAAAACCTTTAAGACTCACATAATAGCCACATTTTTACAAAGTTTGCTTATGTGAGAAGTTGAACAGTCTCCTTTAGTGAAATCACTTTAATTCCATTAAAAGCTTTGCATTTGAGTGTATGTTACAGTATTGCAGAGCTGCAAGTTCCCTGCAGAGAGCAAGGAGGCTTTATAAGGCGTTTTTTCAAATAGCAAAAGACAGTTAACATAAAAATGAAACTTCAGAGCTACAGACTATTAAAAGCACTTACTTCCAGAATTGTTTTTGCAAAGAGGGCCACAGATGGATGAAAATGTTCAGAAAGCTGAGAAGACAAGAATCACTTATTTATTTCTACTATAAACACAAATGTAGTCATTATTCATGTTGACATATCAGACTCCTGACAACAGCTCTGTGTCATAAGGACCACCCTATAACTGACCAAATAATGTGCAGGCACCTATAGTAGTGCTCACATGCTCTGCCCTTGAATAACTGAAAAACTTCAAGTTCTCATCTTTTGTTTGTGTTAACTAAATACATCCTCACTTAAAATTGTATCTAATTCAACATCAAAAAGTTTTATTGATACAAAGGTAAGATCCAAAAGTCAAAAAATATTGTTCAAATCTCCACTAAAAAATTCCTATTCCCTACTCTGGATATCAGCAATATACACAAGCTTAAAGCTGAAGAATGTGTCATTTAACCTTTCTGTTATGTTACCCAGGTAGCTACTCCAGGAATAACCAAGCTAATTTTCTTCTCTCAATACAAGGGTGACACTAAGAAACAGAGTAATCAGCCATGTAGGAATGCCTTACCTTCTTCAGTTCCCAAAGGCTTGTACTTTCAGCACCGCAGTATAAAGGACTTCGATGCACAGGATCGTACGAAGCTCCACTCTTCCTGCCTGAGGGGTGGAGGAGACAACAACTTGAATTTCCTCGAGCAACTTTATGAGCGTACCATTTTCATTTCATCATGACAATAACGCTGCCCATCATTCTTAGCTGGACAGGCCACAGATTCATTCAGTAGCAAGAAAGGGTTATATTCAGCTGCCCTTCTCCAGTGTACGATCAGGCGCACAGGTGAGTTCCTACATGCTTCCAAGGAACCTCTTGAAAAGCCCTGCTCTGCCCCAAAAGGTCCTCAAGAAAGCATGAAGCTAGAAGCAAGTTCAAAGCTAAACGAATTGTTCTAACAAGCTTCACAAGCAAATGAGCAGTTATGTGTCCTAACCTTGGCTAAATTGCTCTGGAAGTGCCTGAATTTGGAAACAAAAAATCCTCAGCCTGTTTACTGCTTAGGCACAAACACAATAAACTGCATAAAGTGAAATACACTAGCAGACTCATATACACTTTTAATCACTGCTGAACTAACAGATAAAGAAAAAATATTCTGATGTATTGCTTTGAATCAAACTTCAATTTGAAAAATTAAGATACTGTTTTACTCACTGAATTTCAAAACAAGTCTTGATCAACACATCACTGTTACAGCATATCACAAGTTAAATGAATTACATTTTCTTGCTAATTTACCTCCCATATTCAGATGATGCACCCACGAGGCTGTTGAATTCGAGTTGTTTGTTTTAGCAGAATTTTCCATTGTGCTCCTCTCTTCACCTTTTACTTCTTTGTCCGCATCCACAAATTGTTCCTCGGCCTCTTCAGCCTCTTCTCGATCCTTAAAGCACTCTTCATCATCTGACTCCTAAACAACAAAACATGTTAGTGAATAGCTTTTCCCGTCCAGTTTTATTCTGATTTATTAGAAAAATACCTATATAGTTCTTAAGAAGCTACTTAAAAAATAGAATCAAATGCTGGCCAATATTAAATAATATAGGTTTTTTTGCCTTAATACAGGACTGAAAATTGAACTTTACGGCTTGTATCACACAAGTGTAATGGTCCCTCCCTGCCTGAAGAAAGACACACAAAAAAACCACTCCTGCCTAGGTATACCTCAGAAACTGCACACAGAAGAAACAAACAGGCTGTGTTTTGACAAAGGTTTTGGGCAAAGAATGTCTACCTGCATACTTACACAGCATTTAGCAAAATAATCCTCTCTCCATGAGGACCCGCTAAAATGCTTAAAACACTCTCATCTATGCAGATTTTTGTAGCTGTAATTGCTCAAGTGTTTTCTCCCATAACATAACATACTAACGAATCCTCAAGTTGCTAATAAACAGGTTAAGGAAACTTATGCTTAAGATACTAGCTCATATTGAAAAAAACAATGAGATAAAGAAATAATCTTATACCACATGATCCTGTAACTGGACCCTTAATTCTGGTTTTACTTTCAGAAGTTCAGAGAGAAGGTAGAGGGTTCCACAAATGAAGGGTGGCATTTGTCCACAAGTAACTTGAAGTAACCTCTTCACAAAGGCCTTCACGCGCCGTAACACTACATCTGCCTTCAGAGATTTATAGACAAGATTAAGAAACATGGATGGCTTTGAGCAGGCTGCTAAAGCAGGATCTAGAAGCTTCCTGTAGAACACACAGGAGAAAATATTGCTGATTGTCATGACCCATGTAGGAGAATAATTGCTATTAACAACAATCATCTACATTTTTCAGAGTGCCATCTAAAAGACCAGTGACAGTTTGTTCCCCAGTTCCCACCCACAATCAACACTGAACTGTCAATAGCTGGATAATACTTGTAGATCTAAAAAAGCTTGTATAGTAATATACTGTAAGAAAATATAAAGAAATTGAGTTAACTGAAAACAGTTACAAAATTTGAGCTATTCAAAGTAAGAAACTAATCTGACTTATTCAGATGTTCAAAAAATAGAAAGAAAATGGTTAGCAATTCGTATGCTTCACATACATATGTGCTGCCAAGTTCATTTTCTTTCCCACTTTTTTTCCAGACTGCCAGGCACAGAAAGGCCCCCGAATACACTGAACATTCTGGGGAAACTTGAATTCCCTCTTTAAAAATCAGCAACTTCCCTTTGGTCTACTAAACAGAAGCCTACAAAGACTCAAAACAATCAGATGGGACAAAAAACCCCACCCTAGATACTTTTATAAAACAAGGCTTTCCAACCACACAAATTAAATCCTCTAAAGAATTTGTTAACATAAAATTTCCCTGTCCCCCAAAAGAAAAAAGGAAACAAGACTTTAGGTTATTATGCGACTAAACCACTGCACCTGTAAAGTGATTTCAGAAGTAGATATCTATTAGTTTTAAATAATATCTGGAATTAAAACATGCCACCATAAAACAGTGCCAAGGATTAAACGCGTATGTTGTGTTCTCAGGATGTAGCTCTACCATTTGTTTTATTCACACATTAAGTCAAAGAATTGCCATGCTTTTTCTTCTACTTCAGAAATTTTTTAGCCAATGAGATTCAAAACTCACAAGATGTTAAAAGCAAAATAAATGCTTCTACAACTTTAAATTAACTGTGACTCTCTTATAAAATGAAATTTATAATAAAAAATGCAAAGTTGTCGCTTACTTGTACAGTGCGGCGTAGTACCTATCTGACACTGTCTGCTGGGAGTCCATCACTTGAAACAGTAACATCAGGGCCTGGACACTGGTACTGAAGTTCACGAGATGCAGAACTTTAAACAAGGTGTCCATTTGCTCTTTCACTTTCTCATCTCCCGTCTCAGCGTAAGGGTAAGCTCTGTTTACCCCACAAAGAAGAGCACTGAGCATTTTGGATTCAACATCTTTTTTCTTAATGCAGTTCCGAAAAAAGGAAAAGTACAAAGTTATCAGCTTGCTAGCCAATGTACTTTCCTCATGACTGAGAACTATCTGATTTAGAAAGCAAATGGCGTAATATTGAGTTTTCACATTAATGTTTGTCCGATACAAAAGCCTCTCCACCTCACTGCACACTACTCCCTTCATATTTGGATGCTTGTGAAGTAACGTCTCTAAGAGATAGGAGGCTTTGGTGGCAATTTTGTTCTGAGGGTCCCCCAGTTTATTTACCAGCTGAACAAGCAGAACTTTCTCCTGCTCAGGCTTGTTACAGAGAAGCTCGTGGGAAACTGCCAACGCTCGGGATTTCGTTGCTGTCAAAGAATCATGACCCAGTGTTTCTAATGCCTGCACAAACTCTGCCACCTGCAGTTTCAGCTGATGCTCAAAGTACCAGAGTATTAATCGTCTGTCCCTGGAATCTCTGTTGCCACTTGACAACTTTTCTATGTTGTTGAATGGTCGCTGTGAGAAAGACCATAATTTCCGGTTGTCTGGCAAGAGATCTGAAATGAGAAGCTCCTTGAAAGTATCCAAGGCCATGTGGCTCTGATGCCTGCTGCCCTTTTTCTTTATGAGGTTTACCAAGTTCTCAACAAATTGGAGACTGTGGACAGCACTGTCCTGAATGAGAAGGGTCATTGCTGCCATCCTGTCAGCCAAGGTACCTGACGAGACAATGGTTTTCATCCATGCCGAGGAAGCCCCCTTCTGGTAATCTGTCTTATTCTTATACAGGTCTGTCTCGTGCTGGTACAGCTTCTGGGCCAAGGCCTTATACTTGGACACAAGCACTTGATTTTGGGGCTCTGAAGAGAATTCGTTGGTGTATTCCAGATCATGCCATTTGCTCCCTGGTTTGATCAGTATCACTTGCCTAGCATGAAATTCAAAATCTTCTTCCGGCCTCTCTTTCTTTGCTGAAAGGCGCTGGTCCTGATCGCTGCCAGCCTGTTTCTTCTTGCTGGCTTTTATGCCGCTTGCCTTTTCTTTGACTGTGTTTTCCTTCACTGCCTTTTCCATGACTTTTTTTTCTTTTTTCCCTTCTAACAAAGAAGGATTCGTTTCTTTCTCGCTTTTCTCTTTCTTTGGGGGCTTCTCTTTCTTCTCCTTGCCACCACCACCCTCCTCCTCCATCACCAGGCAACTTTCCGCATACTTGCCGATGCCCAGGGAGCTGATAAAGGCCTCCAGCTCCCCCGCCTTCAGGTCGTCGATCGTGTCCTTCTTGCCGCCGTCCACCAGTTCCTCCGCCTCGTCCACGGCGCACAGCATCAGGTAGTCTTGCTGCGGGCGGCAGGGCACAGCCGTTACAGACCGACCCCGGTACCGGTCCGTGCGTTCCCGACGGCTCCCCACCCGGGCCCGGCCCGGGGATACCCCGCCGCCATGTGCTCCCTCCTCCCCAGTCTCCTTACCTTGGTGCCGCCGAGACGCAGCACCTCGTCCAGCGTGAAACCTTCGGCATCTCCACCTTCTCCTTCTTCATCACCTTCCTCCTCTTCGCCGCTATCACCGCTCGCCTCCTTCGGGCCCCTGAGGCCGAAGTGCCACAGCTCCGCCATCACCACCCGCCGGAAGCTCTTGCCCGCACGCGCTTCCGGGCCCGGGGGGACGACGGGAGCGCAGGGTCCTGCAAGGGGGTGGTAGGGCGCGCGCGGGGCTCCGCCGAAGAAAAGGGGGTCAGAGAGCAGGGGTTCCCCTTAGGAAAATCTCACAGTATTTTTCCCGCCCCCAGAAACGTTCATCCAGTGGCTGCACTCACGCAGGCAGCGGGAAGCAGCGCGGCCACCAGGCGGCCAGGACCCTGTGAGTAGGAAGAGGAGGGGCGGGCACAGACGCCGGCGCCGCTGCCATGGTCTCGCCGCCGGTGCGCCGCGCGCTCCTCGCCGCCGCCCTGGGCTCCGTCGGCCGCCTCCGCCTCCCCCGTCACCATGGTAACCGTGCCTCCCCGGGGGCAGCCCCGCTAAGCCCCGGCCCCGTCTATCCTCGCCCCACAGCGCCAGCGCGGCGCTCCTCGGGCGCGGAGGGTCCGGAGGAGGCCGAGGGTCCCAGAGGGGCCACCGCCATGCTGCGGCACCTGTTGCTCAAGCTGCGGGCCACCGGGCCGGTGACGGTGGCCGAGTACATGCGGGAGGCGCTCACCAACCCCGGCCAGGTGCGGGCGGGGCCAGGCCGGGAGCTGCGGGCCGTGGCGGGTGGTGCGGCAGCCGGGCGGAGAGCGGCCCCGCCGCGCCGCTGAGCGGGCCCCGGCCCCTCTCCCCCATCTCCGCAGGGCTACTACACGCGCCGCGGCGGCATCGGCGAGAGCGGGGATTTCGTCACCTCACCTGAAATCAGCCAGGTGTTTGGCGAGGTAACGCGTCGCTCCCCGGGACGAAAATAACTCCGTTTTTTTACAGCGATCTCCGGGCCGGCGTCCGCGTCCGTCACCGGTGTCAGGACGCCCGACTGGCACCGATGGGCGATGGACACGGAGCCTCAAGTTACTTCCCAAAAGGAAAATTGGTTTTGGAGGAGGAAAGAGGTGTTTTGGTTTTCTGGGAGGTGGCGGGGGGGTCCTTTCACGTGTTAGCACCATCTGTGCTCAGTAACATTTATCTTCCTGTCGAACTTGTTTATAAAAAAAAAAAAAAGTATTTCCCCAATACGAAAACTCCACTCCAAAATAATTTTCAGACTTTGGCCTGGTTCACTCTGGTTTGTGCATCATTTCCAGGGGTGGGGACTGGCTAAAGGCTGTTCTCGGTGATGCTTTGGTAACTGCGCTGCCATGAAGAACAGCTGTTTGGTTGGGCTGTGAAGAACAGCTGTTTGGGCTGTTTGGTTGGGCTGTGACCTGCCTCAGAGCCTGAAGTAAAAGTTCTTGCACCATCCAGGAAAGAGTCCCACCCGTTCACCAACGGAGAGTTGCTTCTACTGGGCTGACAACAGACAATTGTGACTTTAATACATAAAGAGGGCAAAATTATGTATCATAATGATTTTTCACAACTTAAAAATCCTGAGAGAGAACATCGCATGCCTTAGTTACTGTCAGGCAAAAGGCAGGTATCACCTCTCTCAAGGTTTCGAATGCAACCATAACCCTGTCTTTGTTTCTCACTGTCAGTTAATAGGAATATGGTACGTTAGCGAATGGATAGCCATGGGCAAACCTAAAGCATTCCAACTGGTGGAACTGGGCCCAGGGAGGGGCACTCTTACGGATGATATATTACGGGTAGGTGAAAACTAATATTAATATTCTCTATTTCTGGCTTTATTCTTCTGTGGCTCCGTTGAAATCTGAAGGAGTGAAGTTTTGCTGTCAGGGTTTAGCCTTCCTTAGTAACCAAATAATTTCATTCAGGAGATTTGCAGCTTAGAATCTAATTAGAATATATGCAGGTTTCTGCTATTTAGTGAGGAGACCAGGTCTCTCAGTTGAAAGCTGAGCACAGCCCGGTGTGCGTACACTGTGCAGACACACTGTAATCTTTCAAAGACTACCTGGTAGAAGGGAAGGGTGGGAATACTCCATTACAAATTCCTTCTGTATAAAAAAGCATTATCCAAACTGAAATCCATTTGGGAGGGTGCTGCTGTGTGTAATTGGTCTCAGTGCAAGCAATGGGAGGAAGTGGAGGAGGACAATATTGTAGGAGTGAAGTTGTGCCAGTTCCTTTGGGGATTTCAGGAGCTTATTTCTTTTGAGTTAACCCTTTCTGTTCTGCCATGCTTGTATGGCTGTCTATTAATTAAAATTTACTGATTCAAAAACAAATTGCTAACAGGATTTAGTACTTCAGAAAAACTTTAATTGCATTTATGTATGTTAATGAGAACTCTAATACCCACAGTGAAATGTATAACGTTGAGCACTTTTTGTTTATGGTGTCTGGGAAAACCAAACCGTTTTTCTGCTAATGCTAAACCCTCTGCAAGTATCAGAGCAGCTACTCGCTTTCAGGCTATTACTATTCTAAATTAGCATTTCATGTTGCCATCCTTACAACTATATAATGTGTACTGCACCTTGCCAACCTTATTAAAAGTGTAGCAGCTTTTATTAAAATTAAGAAATTCTCATTTCCTTCTGGAGAAGAAAAATGCAGTCTTTCACTGAGAAATGAAAGCCAACTAAATCTTATCTTGAATATAAGTAACTAAATTAAAAGTTAATTCCTAAACCTTTAATATATACAGCATGTGTCTGGGCTAATCAAATTCATCTGCCTTTGTAGGTCTTCAACCAGCTTGCCTCTTTACTGAGTAAATGTGATGTCTCTGTACATCTGGTAGAAGTGAGTCCCAAACTCAGCGAGATCCAAGCGCTGATGCTGACAGGAGGGAAAGTGCAGTCAAACCCCGAGGACAAGTCTGCTTACATGGAAGGCATTAGCAAAACTGGAATTCCTATTTTCTGGTACAGAGACATTCAAGATGTGCCACCAGGTAAGGAGCTTGAATGTCTTGTTACACGGATGGTGTCCTTCCTCCATTTGCAGCTTTTGATACCAGAGGACATCTCTGCTAGCTTTCATAACCAATAGAAAAGTAGTTAATACACATATTAATTCTTAGTTCTTATATGAGTCCAAGGCAGGATCTTGACTCATTTTTGTAATTGCTGTCTATTCTCACTACTTTAATTCTGGGACAGTTACCTAATTTCATATATTCTGACTTTTTCTTTTCATGGGAAAACATTTATTGGCTTTCCTTGAATCTCCTTTCATGAGATACCAATCTAAAATTCATGGCCTGGGAGCTACAGCTAGCTGTAGAAATGGTGTCTTTGATGTATCTGAGCTGAAAGCAGTGATAATTATTACACAACCACATTAACTAGCTTAATTCATTAAGATTCAGAAAATATTTTAATTTTCAACTGGAAGCTGCTATGAAAGCATTACTAATTTAATGCATGCTTTTTTACCTTCCCACAGGCTACAGCTTTTACCTAGCACATGAGTTCTTTGATGCCCTGCCAATACATAAGTTTCAGGTATAACAAGAAGATTATTGTAATTGTGATAATTAACTTAAATGCCTATTCTCTTTGAGGAAGAACAGAAATAGGGTGCCAAACTAGACACGTGTTGTCTATGGTGATAAAATATTTCTAGCTGAACTTGGACAAGCAAGGCTTAATTCAGCTGGTAACTGTAAAATTAATAGTTAATCTTGAATGGCAAAACTGTAGAAAGCTAGAATTATTTTTGCTTAGACAAGTCTCAAGTTTCTTTCTTATAAGTTTATAAGTTTTTAATTGCAGCATTATTTTATGTACCACTACTAAAGACAATGCTCTGAAGAGCTTTCATTTGAATGGTAATGAGACTAGTAAAATAAAGGCTAGTTAGGATTTAGAATAAACTTTCAACTTCAGTTTGATAATTTATGAAAACCACTAGCAGAATAAACTTATTTTTTGATAAATTAAAGGTTGCACTGCCAATAAAAGAGGCAGCATTTTTCTCAACAGCATCATTCATTTCTTTCAAATGTAAGCAAACCAGTCTCTGCCACAAACTTTTTCCAAGGCAGTTACTGGGATTAAACAGAAGTGAATAATTGTTGTTAATAGCATATAATGTTCTTAAAACGTCTGTGAAAAGGCTCTATGCATCAGCTCAATTCAAAATGCAAGATGCTACAATGAGTCCTCTGGGTTCTTTTAACAGAGAACGGAGAGAGGCTGGTGTGAGGTGTTGGTTGACATAGATCCAGAAGTTCCTGACCAGCTGCGGTTTGTCCTGTCACCGGCCAGTACCCCTGCAACAGAAAACTTTATTCAGGTGAGGTTATGGCTGTCGGAGCTCACACTTTACTAACTCCTTCAAGTACATTTGCTGATTCTCAGTTACTCTGACAGCAAGAGGAGGGCTCTCAGTCTATATATGAGTAAATTTAATCACAGCATTTAACTTAACCATTGAACATACCACAGCAATGCAGTCTTATCTGACATAAGTATTCTTACGTATTACAAAAAGGTTCATTTCAGTTGACTATAGGTTCCAGAAGAAATGACTGAAATCCACCAGTCTGCAAACACAAATTGAAAACGGTGGTTAGCAGAAACTAGCTCAAGCTCCAGGTAGCCTTGAATACAGCCCCTGCACCTCTGGGCCCCAGTGAAGCGGTGACATTCCCAAGATGTCAAGTGTGGAGAACTCCTGCCCTGTACTGGTTTGCTAATGCAGGTGTTTTGATATTTGGACTCTGCACTAGCCTGAGGAAACGAGGGATCATGTGGAAGTGTGTCCCGAGGCTGGTGTCATCATTCAGAGGCTTGCCTGTCGTATAGAAAAGGATGGTGGGGCTGCACTCGTGGCTGATTACGGTCATGATGGAACCAAAACTGACACTTTCCGGGTAAGTCATTTACCCTGAAATAATAAGCCAAAATAAATACTCTTATCTTTTATTTTTCATTTGGATCATTAAGTTGTAAGAGAAAGGTCTTGCATGGACATAATAGCAAAACCTGCATTATGCTACAAACATACAACTGAGTAATTGAGTTCTTATTGAATCAGTAGCATAAGGGTTCCTTTCAGATGGAAAGGATAATCCTAGTCCTTGCTAGATTTATCTCAAATTTTCCAAATATAATTTGCTATTTTCATCACTCACATACACAATTTAGTCTTTGCTAGCTTCAGCAATTTAATTTTTCAGGGTTTCCGGAATCATAAGCTTCATGATGTACTGAAAGCTCCAGGTACAGCAGACCTGACAGCAGATGTTGATTTCAGCTATCTCCGGAAGATGACACAGGGAAGAACAGCCACATTAGGCCCCATAAAACAGCGGGAGTTTTTAAAAAATATGGGCATTGACCTCCGATTGCAGGTACAATAGTATTTACAGGTACATAAATGCTCCTAATCCACAAGCAATGCTCTTAAGCAGCAAGAGAGCTTTTATAAAACCCTAATTTTAAAAGAAAGCAACCTGTAGGCGTGATATTAAGAAGTTGGTTCTCCTAGACATAAGTTACTCTGGATAAGACAGAAGGTTGTCTAAGATACTCCTAGACATAAGTTACTCTTGCAGTCAACAGCTCAATATCCCAGTGGCAGCCAGTAACGAGTGGTTCCTCAGGGGTCGGTACTGGGACCAGTACTATTTAACATCTTTGCTGGTGACACGGACAGTGGAATAGAGTGCAACCTCAGCAAGTTTGCTGATGACACCAAGCTTGGTGGCACAGTTGACACGCTGAAGGAAAGATATGCCATCCAGAGAGACCTGGACAGGCTGGAGAGGTGGGCTTGTGCAAATTGCATGAAGTTCAACCAAGCCAAGCGCAAGGTCGTGCATGTGGGATGTGGCAATTCCAGGCATAAATACAGGTTGGTCAGAGAATGGCTGGAAAGCAGCCCTGAGGAGAAGGACTTGGGAGTGTTGGTGGATGAGAAGCTCAACGTGAGCCAGCAGTGTGCTCTGGCAGCCTAGAAAGTCAACTGTGTCCTGGGCTGCATCGAGAGAAGCCCGACTCTACACTCATGAGACCCCACCTGGAGCACTGTGTCCAGCTCTGGAGTCCTCAACACAGGAAGGACATGGACCTGTTGGAATGGTCCATCAGAGGGCCACAAGGACGATCAGAGGGCTGGAGCACCTCTCCTATGAAGACAGGCTGAGAGAGTTGGGGTTGTTCAGCCTTGAGAAGAGAAGGCTCCAGGGAGACCTTATAATGGCCTTTCAGTATCTGAAGGGAGCCTACAGAAGAGCTAGAGAGGGACTGTTTACAAGGAAGTGCAGTGACAGGACAAGGAGCAATGGTCTTAAATTGGAAGAGGGGAGATTTAAATTAGACACCAGAAAGAAATTCTTTACAGTGAGGGCGGTGAGGCACTGGAACAGGCTGCCCGGGGAAATTGTGGATGCCCCATCCCTGGAGGTGTTCAAGGCCAGGCTGGATGGGGCTCTAGTGGGAGGTGTCCCTGCCTATGGCCGGGGATTGGAACTCAATGATCTTTAAGGTCCCTTCCAACACAAACGATTCTATGATCCCTTCACAGTAAACTGATCATATTTAATGCAAAAGTTTGCTACATGCATCAATGTATGAGCTCCACCAGGGATCTCACCAGTTGTACTGAAGGTTATGGCAGTTACACTAATCCAAGTGAAAAGTATGCAGCAAGAGATTCAGGCACGAAGGAATTTATAGAAAAGCAGGAAGTGCTGTAACATACATCTTTGTTTTCAGGTGCTCTTGCAGAATTCACGTGACACAGCAACTCACGAGCAGTTACGTCGCAGCTATGACATCCTGATGAGTCCCAAGGAGATGGGGGACCGATTTCACTTCTTTGCCTTGCTGCCTCACCACAGGCTGGCAGAACCTGACAAGAAACATAAGCCAGAAGCAAAGTCTCCTGTAGTGCCTGTTGCTGGATTTGGTGAACTCTTACTAAAGTAATTTCAAATACTGTAGCAAAATGTCTAATAGTAACAGCTTTTAATAACAATTTATTAAATTAAAGAAGAAAATCAAAGTAAAAGGAATAGAGTCCTGCATTTTATGGTTTCGCATGCTGAATGTTTTGCAATAATGTAATCCGCATACAGCTATATACACAGATAAAAATATTTAGTTCTTACCTTACTATCTTTAAACTGAAAGAACATGAAGTGTCACATTACTTCTCCGGGCAATTTTCTCACAATCTGTGCTTCAGGGCCTAGCCACATTTTGGTGAGGAGCACTACTTCAGAGTAAACCTAGTGGAGCACACTAAACCTACTCAAAGCAGTAGGTGTGGAAGCCAAACACTGCACGTACAGAACCAGCAAACTCAGAGCAGAGAAAGAACCATGTTTCAGGGTCTTACGATGGAGCCGAATGAAGCATTTACCAGTGGAATCAAGTTAAAACATGTCAGTAACAAACAGACGTGCTGGGAGACTTTGAATGTCCTCAGCTTTGATACTTGGCTTAAAAAATGAGATGCCTTAACATTTTTAAAGATACTTCTATAAAGAGAACAGTAACAGGAACAATGTGGAATGATTGACTAGTTCCAAAGCATCTGCTAACAGAATTACCACAGCAAGTCATATCTAATGACAAATGCACAACCTAGGAAGCATAACAAAACACTTACTTTTAACACATGATGGGAGGTAATTCATTTAAATAAAAAGAACAAGTCTGATAGGGAAATAAATTTTATTTTCAAGCTTATCAGAGGATATTTACAAACAATGGGATGTATAAAAATATAAAAGTACTTGACAGTGTCCTTTTGAGGCTATAAATTTTACATGAGCTTTTTTCTAGCATCATCATAGCACTATTTCTTGAATGAATGCAACTTAATTCATCTAGGGTTAAGGATATTTAACACTGTAACCTACTGCTGTCAAAGTGTGCAGTAAAGGCAGAAAAAAGGGAATAAAAAAACTCAGCTATTTTTACTACTATGAAGAAAGTTTGTCAATGTGTGTCTGATTTTTTGGTTCCTTGACTATTCACTGCCTATGGCTTCTATTGTCTGGCCCCTTAAGTCCAAATATATGCTTAGGCAGTCTCCACACACCAACAGCTTTTTTTTTTTTTAAATACAACTTGAAGAATAAATAGCTCATATAATATTTCGGAGCAGAGCAGACTTCTTGGGGAGAGACGTCAGCCAGACCTACTTCATTGTTGTGCCCTCCTTCCTCTATTCGTGTTGTCCTTTTTCAAGTGACCAAGCTGTCTTTTTCCCTCAAGACAAAACAAAAAAAAAAGGAGAAAAAAAAACAACCCACAGGAAAACCTGAAGTGACAGCTCAAGTATTAAATCTGAAGTTTAAAACCCAGACCTTATCTAAATTATTATAGTTCGGATGGAAGATAGCAATGGCTTCACTGAAATTTGGGTCACTTGAGCACTGGAAGTTGAAATAAAAGCACTGCTTCCCTTGCCAAGCCTGGACAAACACCAGATTATCAACTTCACAGGTGATTGTTCTGGTTCCAGAGATGAGAAGTGGTGCCTCTCTGAAGAATCAGTCCTGCTTTAACAGGATGACAAGTTTAAGGGACAGATTCTGCCCCTTTGGAACTCCTTAGCACTGCCTTGACAGCACAGAAGGGGAGGATGAGCCCTGATGTAGGAGAGGCAGGGACAGCCATCAGGCAAGTCTCCTGCACAAACCTGAGAAAAACCATGTGCGAGGAGAGAGGACTTGGGGTGGTCAGAAGGGCTGAAAGACTCTCCCCACTGCTGGCTGTAGGAAACTGCTGCAGGGATTGCACCCATGTTTTTTACAGTTTGGTATATCCTAGCCAGAGCTCAGCCTCTACCAACTTAGAGACCTACAAAAGGCAGTGGCAGTTAGATGAAGGGCAACAGGAAAAGAAAAGGTGGGTTAAAGACCCAAACCTACCTGTGGGTACATGCTTTTGCAACGGCCACTGACTTAACTGCAAGGTCACTGTCATTGCAAGCAGCTGCCAGCCCTAAAATAACTGTGTAAAATTTTATGTATATCTAAGACATAGAAAAAGTCTGCTCACCTGCTTCCTTACCTGAATAACAACAGTAGGAAAAAAATACTTATCTACACACACACAAAATATCTTTGTAGGACAGAGGAGATACCCCAAAGCCTCTCACTGGCTTTGCAGTTCAAGCCTGTAGAGTATTTTAAAAGTATTTCAAACCAAGCTCCAGTTAAGCAGCTTGGCACACTGGATATGTACAGCCTTCCAGCAGCACAATGCTGTTATCCCACACAAAAGGAAAGATTTCACCTTTCTGGTTTTTAAAATAGGACAACAAAAAAAACCCCCTCTTCCATTTGCATTGAGCATTCTTGGCTTCAACCTTCTATGAAATAGCATGAACTTTAAATGTTACACTGTCCTCCAAGGGAATAATTTCCAAAGAATACTGCTGCTTCCTCTCTGTTGTGCCACAAGTCCAGTAAGTGACTGAGAATCCATCAACTAAGGCATCTGCATAAAAACCCGAATTAGGAGTTGGGTTTGGACTCTTCATTCAAAAGAATGAAGGGGGGTGGGGGATGCTGCAGGTTTAGGTCAGAAGGCAAAGCCCCTTCTACAATCCAGCTGCCCTAGCACAAGCAACAGGCGATTTGATATCCACTGTTGCTCCTTAGTTTTGAGCACAGTTAAGATACAAGCTAGCAGGCTACAAACTACTCCTGATGTAACTCCAGGGAACCTTAGAAAAATTAGAAAAATGTTAGAAAAAAATTAAAATCTAATTACTCAAACCAACAGAAGAAAGCTGCGTGTATTTTTCCCTATTCTTCCACATCCTTCTGCTGGAAGCCGTTTCTCCAGAGTGAAAGCATTTCCATGTGCTACATCAAGACTTGTGTGTCTCTGGGCATTACTTGTGGAATCTTAAGGCAAAATGCCTTTGGTGGGTATCAGTGATGTGTGCCAGGCTTGCACAGCAACACACTGTTGTGTCTTATTGCTGTTTTAACACACAAAATAAAGGACTAACATAGCTTTGATTGTCATCTCTTTAGATTGTCAGCCAGCATTTCAAGAGGAATATAAGAAGTTATGGAGTTGGTTGGTTTGGTTTTTTTTTGGGGGGGCGAGCATCTGGAAAAAGTTCAGTTAGGGCAAAGACACACATATTTAACTGTCTTAACAGCAGCAAGTTATTCCTTCATCTATGAAGCCGTATTTGACCTAAAACATGTTTTGCTATTAGCCAAGGTATTCTGCACTGATTTCTTTTTAACAGTCTCTTTTCACCATGCACAGTTTAGGAAACAGGAAATGTATCTAAATAACAGAAAACAGTCCTCTATGGCCTAGTAAATAGGGATTAGAAAACCATTATAAAATTCTTATTGTTTAGGCTATTTAAAAAAAAAAAACAAACTTGAACAACACACAAAACTGTTCCATCTGTACACATTACACCTCAGTAATGGCTTTGTAGCCACACATATTGGTGAAGTGTTACCCAATGGGGCTTGTCCCACTGTCCAGTAACTACTCGTAGTTTAAGTCAGTGATGGAGAAAAGCTTGTCAAATGACAGTCTATTCCCATGTCAATGCAGGATCCTCTGGGGCTGTGTGCACTGAACTACGTGTACAGCATTCAGAAAGAACAACAGTCTTATCTGCAGTTTCTGTCTGGAGTGTCCTTTGCTGCAACTTAACATAATGAATAAATCAAGGGTCTTCTTCCATGTCATCTGGATTAGGAGCCATGATAAAATGCTGGGGGTACTCGAGGTTGTGTTCATAAGCATGTTCTTTCCAGCGTGCATCATCACTCTCGTGGGTAATGTAACGCTCTCCAATGCGCGTTTCGAATTCTCTGAGGTCAAGCCAAGTCTGATAATCCTAAGGAGCAAAAGAGATTTAAGGAAACTGTTTAAGAAACAGCAGCATTACATTCCCACAGATAAATTCTGCAGTTTGTCTCCACTTTTAATATAAATAGCCACAAGACATAATCAGTAAGATCTGTTAAAAACAAAACCCCCACAAAACTAAACACCAATCCCCTCCAAATACCCCAAAAGAGTGCCCATAAAAAAAAAAAAAGTTTCAAAATTAAATAGGCTGGTATCTAAGCATATAATACTGCGAAACATGAAATCTTTTTGTAACAAGACAGCTATGTTAGCTTCATTATAGAAATTGCGTATATACACACACATGAAATTATATTCATTCCAACATTATACTCAAAATTAATTGCATTTTCCCATTAGTATCTTTTAAGTTATTTGTGTGCATGGCTATGTGCACATAGCATTGCCAAACTGTTGTGAAAGGAACCCACAGGTGGAAAAACTCCAACTCAAATGACTACAAGTTCCAGCACACACCAGCTGGTGTGGCTGCTTCAGCACTGAACAATGTTTGTCTCTACACTGACTTCAGTGGGACTCCACGCACTCATCACGCATCAGGAGAGGTAGCAGAAGAGTAAACTATAGTGGTTTCAGACACAAGGTAAAGAGCGGGAAAGACAGTAAGACAAACTTTTCCTTGAGGAAAGAACCATTACAGATGGGCAGATCCTGGAACACATAAAATGTAAAGCTAAAACCAGAAATGCTCAAACCCCCATGAATGCTTGTTAACAAATTTTGATAGTCGTAGTTTGAATAAGCATATGAAGGACTTAATCCAAAAAATCAATATAAACCATTATAAACAAAGTGAAAAAGGCAGGTGGGTTTACCTGTAACCACGGGTGACTGAGGGATTTGTCAACACTGAAACGTTTCCTCATCTTCACTTGAAGCAAATTGTTTATTAAATCAATGGCTGACAAAGAACAAAACAAAAATATATTGTTTAAATACTAAATCACCTCTATCATCATTCATCTGCTGCAGTGAAAGAGAATTTTTTAAATGAGTGTGCATATCCTATTGAACTCTTTTAAATTTAACCAAGTTCTTGAATTTTACATATACCTTGCCTTACATTAAATGAAGCTACAGAATAGGTAGGGGGTAAGCTTCCCCCAGCTTTGAGGGAAACACTAGAAGCTTTCCTATATTACTCAATCTTTTTCCCTGCTGATTTTAGTGATTTTCAGAAGTGCCTAAATAACGTGGGTATAATCTTGTGTTCCAAAATGATATATGTACTTCCACTATCGTGTACTTTGTGGATGTCCTTCTGCATCTACCCATGTGTTAATCATATATTCATTACTAATAACAAGGCTGGCATTAGAGAGCCTTAGAGACCAACCTCATGAACTTCTAGATTGTTCAGGACTGACACTGAGGTTTTGTTTCATTTGCTAATGTACAAAAATAAAATCTCAGATTCAATTTTGAACCATTTCTTTAATTATAGTCTAGATAAAGTATGTTTTGAGATCAGGGTACAGCAAATATTCACATGTGATTTAACTTTTCATTGGGAATTTTGGGAAGTTTCACACTCCTCATGCATGAGACTTTTCTTGATAAATCTACTGGCTTCTCCTGCCCTGAAAATTATCTAAAACGTTATATTTGACAATTTATCTCTCACAAATATATACCAGCTCATATTGATTCATTTTGGCACAGTCTACTAAATTCAAACTATTACAAGTTCTTACTCCTATCTGAATGAACCTTGAGGTTTAAGCATTTGAATGCATTATCTATGTATAAAGACATTCTAATAGAGAAGATTAATTACTTTACCTTCGCTAGAAATTTCCTTCCAAGGATTTGGTGGGTACATAAACGCTGCATTTTGAATCTGATCATTTATATCCTCATCTTCATTAAATGGGAATGTACCACTAAGGCTCACGTAGACAATGACTCCTACCGACCACATGTCTAGCGAGCGGTTGTAACCTTTACTCCTCAGCACTTCAGGGGCAAGGTAAGCAGGTGTCCCCACCACAGAGCGCCGGAAGGATTTTTCACCAATAATACGTGCAAAGCCAAAATCACACAGCTTCACCTGCAAGAGAAGTAGATTTTAAACGGAAATCTCTTCTTGATCTCCAAAGGATGCTACTGCGCAAGACCAGAGTGGGACTTGATACCATTTCTACCATAATTTTAAAACACTGTATGCACTAAAACAGAGACTAAACATCACGTAAGCCAGTCACCTGGTTTTAGGCTGCTGGTTTTGCAGACTGCAGATGGAGCGTGCCTCAGGCTGGGACGTGAACTGGCCTTGCACAAACCGAGGCCCAAGCCAATGTGTGGTGCACGGTCACAAATGTGCAAATAAGGACAAAAGACTCAATTCCAAACTCGGCTCATTTTCAGAGGCAAATCCGCACTCTCACAAGGCACAGAACCAAAATTTTTAAAAACACATGAATCCCAGCCAGATCACATTCCTCTTAATCTCATTCCTGAAGCTGGAGGCTTCACCTACACAGAAACCAAATGATGAGTCTTAGCTAGAACTCAGACCCACTCACCTCTGGACTGAGAAGTCCAATAATCGTCCAGGCAAAAAGCATCAACAGCTGGTGCCTGCACTGATGCTCAAGTCTTCATGGTTCTTTAACTTGAACACAGCGGACACTTGTACAGAAAAAAGGATCCAGATCAAGTCTGGCACTAACCCCAAGTTAGTAAGGCCTCCTCAGGATGTAAGAGAGAGCAATGCACTACAGGCCATACAAGTGACTCTCCAAAAAAATCCACTCCACTTTGCATTAATGCCGCAGGACTGGAAGCAGTTCTCTGATGCTGCCTAGCAGCTTTTAATTTCTGTACATTCTCCACAAAATCCACACTATCCAAGATATTTGATGTAATACTTGACAGTACATAAATACTAATACTACTGGGCAGCATTTCTCTTACAGAAATTAGCTACTTAGTTTATATTATAATGTAACATCACATATACTGATGAAGAAGATCCCTGAGCAAGACCAGTGACAAATGAGCCAGTCCCTTTTCAGAACAGCTTACAAGCAAGACAGACAAAACCGAGGAGGAGAAGGTGATGTGCAACAGGAAAGTTGTTTCTCCAGGGCCAAACATCACCACAACAGAAGCAAGGACTGGTCTTGAAGCTTCTAGTCCTGTTTCTTTTCCACTAGACTATTCTCACTAATCCACATTATCAGTTTCCATGCAGTCTTCACAAGTATAAAAAAAAAAAGATACAGTCTACACAGCCTTTTGCTAAGTGCCGGCAGCAGTTGTACTTCTCAGACACTTAGGCAGAAAGATGCTGGAACACAGCTTGTTGTGAGACAAGCCCCACGACTGAAGGGAAAGAAACTGAAACAGACCATTGAGCATAAAAGTTAGGCAAAGAGTTAGAAGGGGAAAAGACAATTATAACACATCTTTCAAGTAATTCTAGATGAAGTCAGTTGAACAATCCCACAAGAGGCCACCTTTTAAGCTGCAATGCCTATACTGCTTTAAAAAAGGACAAAAAAAGAACAATCAAAAGCAATGAAAGAAGTATTTTTTAATCTTCACTCACTTGAGGAAACGGCTCTGCTGATGCTAGTAGTACATTTTCTGGTTTTAAATCACAGTGCACAATATTCTTGAAGTGTAAATTCCTCAGAGCAACAAGTATCTATAAAAAGGAGAGAATATTTTCAGAACTATTCAAGGGGATCAAAAGTGTCAACACTCACACACTAAGCAATACAGTAATTTGTACCAGCACAGTCTTAAAGAATTAACTAGTATATACTGTGCAACTATTATTTTTTCCCAGCATATCAAGACATGGAACTAATGGGTTTGATTTCCTCCACCCCCCAACTCTTCTCTCTGCTTGGAACGCTTACTGTTTTGACATGCATCTCTGGATGCCCATAATGTAACGTCTTGGGAAAGAAGGGCAAAATGATTTAACTTAATTAGTATTCAAACTTCTTTCCGTGTTTATTCAACTGCCATTAGGTGTGCAGCCTTCTGTGCTGCCTCATTTAAATAACAATAAAGAAAAATGGCTTCTCCAAACTCCATCCTCATGTAAGGACAAAAGACAAATCCAGCCTTTCCTCAACAGGTAGAGAGACTGAATGCCAACCTGAGTGACCATGAACTTAGTTATTCTTTCAGGAAGTCGACTTTTCTCACTGGAAAGAATCATCTCTAGCATATCCCCATGCAGCTTTTCCATCACCACAAAGACCCGTTCTGGAGTTTCAAACATACATTCCAGGTTCACAATCCCAGGGTGGTGCAAATTCTAAAATAAAGTAGTACAGGTAAATCGATAAAATAAAGTATGAAATATCCTGAATTACACAGAAATGTTATACCTCAAACCAACAAGTAGTGAAGAGGAGAGTTAGAGATGAAAAAACAAGAATTTCCGAGGCCAAAAATTACTTTGAAACACAAATGTCAACCCATGAAATATGGTGATTATCACTACTGAGACTAATTTGTTTTAACACAAATATCCATAATGATTAATTTTACAGTTGGTACACTTGGTAGCTTAAGTACAGAACATGCAAGAATCACACTCATAAATTGAAGAGCCAGTAGTGGAAGACAGCCAAAAATAATAGTTTCCTTGTACCTGAGGGAGACAACATAGAGCCAAAGTACAGGTCATCAATGGGTTCCGTGTAGGGGATAGATACCACTCCTAAATTATCAACTCTACCAAATACTCAGTAATTCCCATTCTTCTGAGATTCCCTCTCAAAAGAGGATTTAGAGATCGCACACACAGATCTAGAACTCAATTCAGAGCACTTACACCATTACAAAAATCTTATTACTGGCTTGAGACAAACTCGAATGTGATCCAAAATACTTTTGTACCTGGAGAATGGCTACTTCATTACGAAGCTGACTTTCCTGCTTAGTTGGAAACCTCATCTTGTCAATGACTTTGATAGCCACATCTCTTCCAGTCTTCCTGTGTTTTCCTAAACAGAAAGTCAATGTCAGCCATCAAGAGGCAAAAGCAGTTCATAGCTATAAGACATCACAGCAGAAGTCTTCAGAAACAAGTATATTTTGTATGAATGTACAATATTACTATATTTGTATTTAAAATTTCAATTGGTGTAAGAATAACAAGAAGTGATTCAGCGCAAATTACTCTGGCTCCACTAGGCATCACATTATATTGAAATGTAGCAGAAACACCATCAGCTACAAACTAGGTGCAAAACCCTGAAGGCAAATGTTAGGTTGCAAGAGAACATAAAGCAAAACCAACAAGCTAACAAAACATTTAACTATAGAAGCTAGACTAGAGCCAAAAATTGAACACAAAGAAAGAGTAACAGAAAAGCAGCTTGAAAATTCTTTTCCTTAAGTAAAACACAATCAACCAGGTTTCAGGACAAGTTTTCCATCAGTAAGAAACTGTAAAGGAATAAATAAATAAATAAATAAATCTTTGTCCAAAATAGAGAACATTAAAAAATAAAACCCACAACAACGTAACTTAATTTTGCCTTCATTTGTTTAAATGAAAGGTTTTGTTACCGTTATCTCAGTAAGTCTACACAGGCGGGAGAAGCCAATATTAGAAGTTACCAGATCGAGTCTCCCAAAACACCAGCAACAACTAAGCAGCGTGCAGAGCCAGGAAAAGAATATTCTTTTATAGTATCTCTTCTTTCAGCTTGTGATTTTCTCTCAAGAAACTGAGTATGCATATAGTATATGTTTTAAGACATCTTCAAGTGAAAAAATTTAATGTAATAAAAGCCTTTTGTAAGTATTTATTATGTCTAGGAACATTGAATCATGAAAAATACCAAGTTGAGATTTACCTAAAAGGCAATTTAGGAGAGTACATATAGAAATAAAATCAAAGCATTTAACTACTGTCTGCATTTGTGCACACTCTATTCATAAGAGAGGGAGCATACTTTGATTCACCCTCTGCTTTAAGAAATACAAGGGGAAAAAAAAAAAAATAGACATCTTGAGTGATGTAAAACCAGACCGCTAAACTGGATTTCCATCAAGCAGTTCAGAAGCAATAGAGAAAAGTATAACTACACAATTGACACGTAGAAGAACTGTAGCCACAATATCTCCTGACTAGAAAAACAACATGATAAAAGCAGAAAGGTTACCGCTTTTAAATCACTAGTTACCACTTTTACTTTCTTTCCAGATTTATGTTGTGTGATTTGCTCAACACTTGAGATATAACCCATGGGATTATGAAAAAAACCCCAGGGAAACAGTTGATTGATATGAAGCATTTTAAGTACTTCTTTTTGTGATTACATACTATTAACATGTTATACGTTGCAATAAAAGTTTTTAAAAACCAAAAGCGTAAAACTACACTTGAAACCTAAAACTTAGACCTCTTGACAAAGTATTCCTCCCTCTATTTTACCCTACTGATATAAATTTTTAGTGGAAGTGTTTGCATAAAACATGTCAATAATGTTTACATAAACAGTCAAAGCACAAACTAAAACATGTATTTTTCCAATTGCCTTTGGCCAAATTTTTTGGCCTGTTTATGTCTAAGATATAAATTGCCTTTGGCCAAATTTATATCTGAGATATAAACAGGTATAACTGACAGCCTCCTCAAATACATGACTTCTAGTAATGTCTAATACAGACAACAGTGTTAGAATTTGCAATACCCCACGCCATAAACCAAGGCTAAATTCAGACCAGAGATTACTTTGAACTTAACTGTGGCCAAAATGCAATGCATATTCTAAACCAATTTTGATGCCAATGCAAAACTCCAAATGTAAAAAATGAATTGTAAGAATACATAAAACTGCAGAGAGAAACAGTAAAGTAATCCAAACAAAACTTTTAACAAGATAATCTTCACCTAGACATTCTAGATACAGATAAGTAAATATTAACAGACTAATTGCATCAAGGAGAAAGACATTCTACCTTAATATATGCATAATGGAATCTAATATAATTTACCTCCATATACAATACCAAACTGACCAGAACCCAACACTTCATCAGCAAATATTTGGTACACAGAGCTGATATCCTAATGCAAGAAAAAAAAAAAAAAGTCAAATCACAAATATGAGTAATCAAAATGTTCATGAGCATAGTAGTTGTGGCTAAGCCATATTTACATTTTACACTAATCAAACTGTGGAAAGTGTGCCATCATTTCCCCAAAGGGAATGGATAAACACAGTTCTGAAGAGGATCCACTTAGCTGAGCTGTAAGCAGGAACATACATTCATATAAATTGCCAGCTATGCCAAGTAAGTAGATTACTTCTACTTACTTCAGTGTAGATTACTTAATCTACACTAAGTAGATTACTGTGTGTACTGTGCTACTATACCCTGGTGTTGTTTTCTCATCCAGACACTATTAATATCTACTACTTTGTAATATCCAGGTAAATGAATGCCATTACATTATATATAATAATGTATTATATAATAAAAATACTAATAATGTATAAATATACATTAATAATGTACAATAAATATACTAATAATGTATAAATAATAAATATGACTCACCACATTCTCCTGTACCTGGCAATTTGAAACAGAAATGCTTAGAGATAACTCTTCTGCAAAAAAAGAAGATATAACTGAGTAAGTAAATAGAATGGGTAAACTTTCTAGTAAAAAGGGGAAAAATTACCAAAACAAAACAAAAAACCCCAACACTTTAAATGACTTCTACCCCAGTCATGGTGAAACATTTTTTTTTGATTTTCTGCAGTAACATCACGCCCTGGAACCCAAATTTCACTGACTGATTTAAATAAACAACCCTGGGAGTTTTGCTGGGATTCTTTCTCTATTTTTGTCATATCACTGATTATAAAAATAGTAGAACGCTACCAGTATATACACAATAGAGAGCTGGAGAACCTAAAGCAATAGTGATGTGGCAATTGTTTCAGAGTTCACATAACTTCTAAGAATTCTGGTAGTAACACAGAAAAGTACAGGGAAGAGGAATGGGTAGATCCCTTAGAGTCCAATGAATGTGGCTACTAATTTTCTGTGGCATCAAGATATACAGAATTGATACATAAGAAAAGGAAACAAATCAAGCAAAGCAAGTAACAGAAGATGCGATAATTAAAAAAGCAATAAAATCCATAATATAAACAGTCCTTTTTTCATGGATAAACTAGAGAAGCATATCAATCTTTGTAATACAGGAGTACATCTGGGAAGTATAATTTGCAAGTAAAACCACCAGATAAAGATACCAAATTTTTCAGCTTCCAGCAGATGTTGACATGAAGTTTTCCTTACAGGAATATCACTATGATGCATAGACAAGAAGAGATGCATCAAGGAAGGCAGAAAATGCCCTTTTACTTTAACATCCAAGACAGAGGTAAAGCATGCCAGAAATGGACACCTATCATCTTTTTGGAAGTTAACATAACAAACATAGAACAAATTCACATACAAGTTGGATAGAAGATACACTACAGATGTACTAGCACTTCGAAAAGAGGCTTTATCAACCTAAGAGCCGCCTTGGCTTTAAAAATACAATTTTAGAGAGCAAAGAAAACATCTGTATCTGAGGGAAAAGAAGGTGGCAAACACAAGAGTTACTAAGGTCAACACAAACTGCAGCAAGGTTGAAACAAGCTAAGTAGAAAACAAAGACACAGTTTTTGAAACCGTTTAAAGAGAAAACATTGAACCCTTCTCTGCAGATGGCTACAGAACACAGTATCTGGTAGGCAGAGACCGCATTACTCCTTCCAAATAAATCCATTTGTCTAGTGCTTGAGAGGCCCAAGAATAAGGGCTGAAAAATTGTCACTTCCAAAGAAATCAGTAATGCCAGGATTCAATCTTCTCTTTCTCATTTCAGCTCAGAAACATCCCATAAAAAAACATGCCACCCCAAACGCCTCTAGGTACAAGCTCAGAAAGGACTCTTTCCATGGGTCAGACTGGAAATACATCTTCATTTCTACGTACTTTCCAGCTAGAATGTGGTATAAACTGATCAGACAAAATGTCTTATGGACATTTTGACACTACAAATACCCTGCTGCTGCAAGTATTTCAAGCACTTGCAATGTATACCTCCTCTTTTGGTCTTTTCATTTAAAATAGCATATTTGAGGCTTTCAGGGGTTTATCTTTTAACTAAAAGACTAATTCTTCTTAAAGCATCTTGGGATAGAGGAGAGGGATGAACAGACATTTTGTGGGCTCTTCAGAGTTTAAGAAACAACCTGATGAGTTGTCTAAGAATATAGGAATGCCATTCCACAAGTCATAGTAGTTTCTTATACTCCTACAATCTTAAAGATGCTAAAATACTTACTCTCTTTATCTACCCCTGCAGCTCTATTCCCTATCACTGTCAAGTGGGTCATTATTTATATCTGCAAAAACTTTGCTTTTGTAAAAAGCAACTGTCTTTCAAAGTCTCAGCAACAGTAAACCTTAAGTTCTAGGAGAAAAAAAGGAAAAAAAGAAGAGCTTTGGCACATATCTATTTGTAACTAAAAATTTCATATCAAAAGTGGCATTTTACATACGAGGCCAGTCATGAGGTAGCATCTTACATGTATGTCTCCTTGCTGTAATTAAATACAGATACCAGTACTGGCATTTCATAGTTTACCATTTCAGACCATGGATGTATTTTCAAAAAGTGCCTCTATCTCAGATTAACATTTACACATTCTTAAGTGTTGCTGATGGAGAATAAGCAAACATCAGACATGAGAAACTAATCTCAGAATCTCCTACAAAAGAAAATGTCTCTAAAAGATTAAGGAGTAGCTTGAAGATGAAAGAAACTAAAGAATAAAAGCATAAACCTCAGTACAGATTGTGAATGGACGTAATTGCAAAAAAAAAAAAAGATGTATGAAGAGAAAAAAACACTATACATTGCTTAGTGGAGCCTTTATAATGAATATGATCGTGTGCCAGAGAAAGAAAGGGAGGATGGGCGCGTAAAAGGAAGAACAGGGTACTTTTTATTACTACCCACAGCTCAGCTAAAGTTCTTTCCATTACTGGCAGTATTTAGATTGCATCACTAACTCCTCTTCTTCTCCTTAGCTACTGACACTTCACAGATTTTTAAAAAATACATAGGGGATAACATCAAAAAGCGTGCAAATTTAGTTCTTCGGTTTATATGTATTTTTTTAAAAAGTATATTAGACATTTCTAAACTACAGTCCCTTTTTACATCCAGCAACTATGCGTGAGTTCTTAATGTTCCTATAATAAAGCTCTGCAATATGCATTCATGTCATAAATCTGATTCTTAACTTCTACTTCCTGTTTCAACCAACTGAAGCATTTACCCACCCTCCCCAAACCTGAGCGTAGCTTTTTAGGAAGTTGCAGAAAATTATGCACCCAATTCAACAGAGAACACAGACAATACTTCACTCTAAATAAGCCCTTTTCTGAAAGGAATCTCTGCCATTAACAGCTTCAGAATATGAATAACAGTGCCTTGTCTCCCTGCTTACTGTGGTCTTTTCCTTGTCCTGCAGCAGTGCAAATGCTAGCTTGAGGAGTGACTGGCATCAAAGCCTGACGAATGGCTTTCTCCCAGCCCTGAGCTACGTCAAGTCCAACTCCAGTGGCAGCAAGAACAGGACTGTGATGACTGCTGCCATTGTTTTCGCCAACAAAGTACACCATCGTGTCAGTGATGATCTCAAAACAGTATGGGTTGCTGCCCTGCACCACGTTTGAAAAGTCTCGAGGCTGAGTCACCTGGAGAATTTCTGAAAGTGGAATCTCCTGAAGAAAAATATTAAAGATTAAAAAATGAAAATGCACATAATATTTTAATATACTGATACCCAAAGCTTAAAAGCGTTTGCAAAGAAATAAAAGCAAATATATTGAAACACCAAAACCAAAATAGCAAGCTTCATAACTAGTGTCAAACTGCTCATGACCATTTCCCAGCCATAGTTTCCTCAATTCCTCTATACAAGCCTAGAGAGACTTTCAGCCCCACCACAGTTCTCTCTATACAACTACTATTCTCTACTCAGATAAACTGCATTTATATTAAGCATGACACATGCCCCGCCACATGCAAATAATGTGCAACTCTAGAATGACCTTTTCCCCCCCTGTAGTTTATACAGCTTAGCTAGAGAAGAACATGACAGGGGAAAAAAGTGAGAGACAACAACATTAAGAAGAGGATGTTGTTATATAAGCTCATCAATAAGCACTGCTTCATGTATCTGAATCAGGTTTGGTAAAGATTCTCTTTCATACAGATCTTAACAACTTCTACCAACTCTTCTACCTTGCTAGTTTAAGATCATGGTACAAGCAGCACTAGTGAACAGATCTGAAGGAAGAAATGGTTGCAAGTTCACACTAGCTGGAGGAGGACTTTCCACACAAATGGGAGGATGTATGGGTGCACGTCGCTTGCAAGAATAGTGAACAGGCAGGTGAACACCAGGCTGGCATTAGAGGTTAAGAGACAGTAGCTGATTAAGATGAAGAGCAAATAAACATAAAGGCAACAATTGTGAATGATTCTAACACCAAAGACAAATAACCTGAGATTTAAGCAGTTTTTAAAAGTTGGGCAAAGGGGCAAGTCAAAGGACTAAAAGCAGTAACATAATGGAGCAACAAGCAAGGAACATATTTTACCAGCTGTGTTTTGAATGCACAGGGCAATACAAGTATCAGGGAGGTCTGAGAAGAAGAGACTGCGTTGGTCAAGATAGGGGTGAAAAGGATCTGGGCAAATTTAGCTGGGTATACAGAGAAAAGGCTTGATCTTAGAGATGTTATAAAGGAAGAAGCTGCAAGATTTCGACCCCCACCTAAATGTATAAGACAAGAAAAGGAAAAATCCTGTTTATACATTGGGATACATTGTCTGAATATTCCACTATTGAACACATTATTATATTAACAATACACTAAACTTAGCTATACATTTCATTTACATAATGCCATGCTGCACAGTAAATTTTCCTCTAAATCTTGGTTCCAACTTTCAGTTGTACAGTTGGGAATAATTTAAATTTGGGAACCCGAAATAGAATACACAAGGATGCAAACTTTTAGTCATTACTTTTAGAACACAAAAAGCCTGGACTTCTATAGCCTGTTGGCCAAACAAGTTCTTTGGTAATTGTGAAGAAAGCTTCATATGCTAAGCAATTCAGAACAGTACACATAAAAGCTAAGTAGAGACGTACTCAAAGGGATTAGAACAGGAGCTGCAAGCAATTTCTCAGAGTTAGTCTCAGTCCTTCTCACTTACAAAAGCTTTGGTCAACAATTAACATGCCATAGTTTTGATTAAAAAAAAAAGAGAGACAGGAAAACGGAGATAATAATTACACTTCTCAGAAGTAGATTTCAGATCTATAAAGCACTGATTAAATCAAGTGCAATGTAATTATTACTCATCATTAATTACCTTGTAATATTTTGTTCCAGATTCATTTTGAAATAGTGTGAGGCATTTGCTGTCCAATCTCCAATAATGTCTTTTCCTCTACAAAACACACAGCACAATAATATAAGGAATAAAACACTGGTATGGCAATTGTTACCCGACTACTTGAATGAGAAGTCTTTTAAATAAATAAGATAATCAACTAACATCACTCTACATTCATATCTTCTACTAGACACATGAAAATACAGACTTTGGGAATAAATTTTTTTTAAACCCAAGAAATGGTTCATAAAATTATTTCCACAAACTAGGAAAAAATACAACTTACCTTACAGTAAACTGCTGTTGTCACTGCTATATCTCTTACAGGAAAACCACTTACCTATTAAGGTTTCACTCCATGTGCTCACAAAACCTGAATTCTTTTAACTTAATAATAACTGTGGGAGTCATGCTCTCTCCTTCTGTGCCCTCACACCAACATCATAAAGGCTCAAGGGCTGAGCAAACCTAAGAAGTCCTTATTTGTCAACATGAAATTTTAGAAGGTCAAAAGCACACACTGGCAAGACAGATTATGAGATTCAAGTGAACAAAATATCTTAAGGAGAGTGGAGAGGGATAAAAATCAAGACAGACTAATAGCCATTTTCTAAAAGTCTGCACCAATGAGAAATACCATCTCCACTAAAAAGTAATAAGAATAAGCTGTGGCACATAACTGTCTTGAAACTTAAAGCAAAGGATCATTCCTCAACACAAAGCAACTTTTAGAAAGCTAACATGACTGCATGAATCTAATTTACTTTGCTTGCACCATGCTCATATAGTTAGAAACCCATTTGCATTTTTCTGTGACAAAAATCCAAGACTCTTAACTCTGGTCCAGGACAACACTAGTTTGAAACATAAACCAGCAGCATTTAAATCATTTAAATCATGGAGAAGCTAAGACTACCTGTAGGAGTTAGACAAAGAAAGCCAGGCCCTGAATTAAGTAAGTGGAATTCCCAGCCAACAGTGAATGGAAACTGAAGGAAAGCAGAACGGTGAACCTGTCCTTTGGACATATATGCTCTTTACTAAGTGATGAACCAGGGAAGACTTTGGAGGAGGGGAACTAAGAAACAGGTTGGTAACTCAGGGGATTCAAAATCAGCTCTACCATTCTGAAAAAGAATGGGCTTAGAGTGAGGAAAAAAATACAGGGACAGAAACTTGTCATTATAAAGGGTGAAACACCTGGTTATCCAGGGTCTGCAAGTATACAGATACCACTATTAAAATAATCTCTTTGAAACTGACAGAAAGCCCAAGCTGCTTCAGGAATAGGAAACAGTCTAACATTGCTGAGAGCAGAACAGTCAAGAGAAATTGCCAATAGTCTCCTCCCATTAGGAAGCCCTATGAGGTCTTGCTAGACTGAAGGCATCTTGCTTTGGGGCAGAATACTCTACTTCATTTGAATGGTATCTCTTGGTAGGCCTCATGCTACCTCTCTAGGTAGCAGACTGACAGATGGAAACAAATCAAAGTAAGAAGTAAAATCTGATCACAGTGTTACGAGGAGGTCCAAAAAAGTCTATAGAAAGACATACTGGCTGTACTGAAAGACTAAATCAGAGCCAGATACCAGGTCCTCAAACACTGCTAGAACTATTCATCTTTGTCTACTACCTGCCCTTAGTTTTTGCATAGCAGCAGATGATAACTGTGTCTGTTAAGTAGCCTTGGTTGGAATCTCATTTGATATACGCTAGATACTTATTTTGGTTTGTGATAAATGCATCATGATATTCAAAAACTGTACTTTAAATAAATGTTCTATAAGGCAGTTTCTGACAGACTACTTACAGCGGTCTGTTTAGCTGACAATCAGGAAAAGTAAAAATTCTACAGTAACCTCAGCTGACTAGTATCACTCCTCAGCTTGATTTCAACAGAACTAAAGTAACTTTTCTTCTCTAAATTCCTGGAGCCCCCTTCAATCAGACTCCTCCATAGAGAAAAAGAACGCAAAGGAACTTATGCTGACTTTCATGAACAGTCTTAATACAACATATTGTGTTTCAAAAGAACTGGGAACTTCTTGACTTTATCCTTTTCATTCACCTACCAAAAGACAAGAGGATTCACTCCTTTCCATCAGACAACTCTAAGGGACCCAGCTATTCTTCCTTACCTTTCCCCTCAACACTCAAAACCAAAGAGCTTGCCTAAGAAGGTTCAATTTGGACATCACTCTTGGTAACATTGAAAACAAACAAGGTAGTCTCTTTGGAGGATGCTTGCATACCCAAGGACATACAGCCAAGGACTAGTGAATTTGGGGGAGGGTGGTGTTCCATAATGTTTACTTTTAGATAGAATGAATTGTTAGAAGAATGAAGGGATCCCATATCTACACATAAGTATTTCCAAATACCTAGATCATTAGAATAACAGTATCAACCATTTCAGTACTCAGCATTTTTATAATTATTTCCACCTTTTCATGTATTTGAACAAAAATACTGATGCAGTTTATTCAACTGCTAAACAGAAAGAAGACATAAGCAAATTATTCCAAATTATTAACTCAGGGAAGCTGAAATCTGAAGCATGCAATTCATTTGGGATAATTTAGAGATGCTTCTCCTTCTTAAAAGGGAGAAGCAAAAGTACTGTTAAATCGCCATATGAAGAATTTTGAATAAACTACAGCTTCTTCTTTGCACCAGTTTTCTTTATAATTAATATCATGGCTAAGTTCTTTCAAATTATACTAAATCAGAATAGGTAAATCAGAATATCTAAATAAAAGTAATACAATACAATGGTTTAGAGAAATAATTTAACTTAATGTTAAACTGAAGTCACTGACCAGATTGTCTCTACTAGTATAGTGGACCATCCATCCTTCCTTCACCATTGTACTGCTCTTCCTCTTTGTGTGCTTGATTGACTGTACGACTCTCATGAGAGGAATATTATTGCTTGTTGAAGGACTAAAAAAAAAAAAAAAAAAAGATAGTTAATATTTAACAAGTTAAAATACAACACTACTGCCACTGGTAATACACGTTTAGCCCCGTAATTTTCAGGAACAGGCACCTTTTCTTCCCATACAAATTATTTCATTGATATATGAAATTGTTAAGGGATCTGAGCTCTCACTAGGTCTCCTAGTGCAAGTACTGCAGTACTCTATGAAACACAGAGGAAACACACTGGAATGAGGACCCCTACAGAAATCATTCTCTATCAAAAATAAGGTAACACTGCTGGTCTTAATGCAGCATAAAAATATAATTAACATCAGCATTACTATTATTTTCTTTTGTCTGTGTAAGCTGACTGTGCTACTTCTGCATATTGTTATTACACTAATAAAGGTCCCTATCAAAGTCTACTTTCAATTTATGAAAATATCAGAGGTGTGTTAATTCAAATCACAGCTGCACTAAAAAGTATTATCAATGCTCAGGGACATTAACTGTCCTGCAGACAAAGATCTGACAATCTCTTAATGTTCTGACAGTCATTAGTTAAATGTAGAGGTTTTAATATAGCTGAAGATGAAGTGAACCACTAAGTTGCCTCCTTAACACCAGAGCTCCTACATGTGGCTCTAACATAAACATCTGTAAACACACAAAGTCACGTGGCAGATTCAAAACAAAAAATGTAAGGATGCTTTAATACCGCACACAGATATAGAACTGGCTGCCACTGGATGCTGTACATGCCAAAAAACTTTAATTGCTTCAAGTGCAATTTAAAATAAATGGAAACGCAGAAAAGATGCTACTTTCAACTCAGGAAGTCCTTGAGCTATAAATCAGTGAAAGCTGAGAAGGTATCACTGTATTTTCTTCCCTGCTTATTTGTTATTAAGCATCAAGTTAAAATGACCTTTGGTTTGACCTAACACAACTGCTCTTACACTCCTAAGGATGACTTAAGAAAACCAGAATGACACTATTCAGAATAATACAGAATGTAAAGAGACCAGACTTGATTAAAGGAACTATGTAACAGTCACCACACAGAAGACTTCAGAAAAGTTAAAAAACCCAAAACTTTCACCTAAAATGTACGTAAACTATGATGTGAATATTAAAATATAGAGTAATTCCTCTTAAATCAACACATGTATAAGAGTAACTAAGTGAGGCTAAAGTTACAAAGATCTTAGTCATGTCTTAGCCATGTTAAGCCAAGACATAAAATTTATCATGTTTTGTTAACCTGGCTTTATTTCTTTAGTAAAAGTCATAGCACAGCACCTTTTCCAATTAGAAGAGATGATATTATTTTAATTTATGTTTCATATTTGCTTGCAACAGGATAACTTAAAGGATTTTCAAGTTAAAAACAGACTCAAGAAAATGACACTCTAAGCAGTAAAACTGGACTAATAAGAAGCTTTTTACTCAGTTTTACTTTTATTGAGAAAAGTACATCCACAGCAAAGAAATCCTCCTTTTGACTTACCTGATGGTTTTGACAGCTTCCTCATCTTTGTCTACATCGAGGTCAGATGGATCCATGAAGAAGATTTTGTCTTCTGGAGGAGAAGGCTCTTCAGCATCATCTAGACCCCGACTACCATCACTGTTCATTTCACTACTATCAACTTCCATTGGCATGTCCAAGTCCTGGCCTGGGCTAGCAGGTTCTGAAAGCAACACAGGATTCAGACATTATTTCAAATACAAAATTGGTGAAAAAAAAAAAAAAACCAACATAAGAAACCACAAAAACAAAACAAGAAACCCAACCACAAAACAACAAACCCAAAACAAAGAAAACCCAAAAAACTCCAACAAATTTCTTCTTCAGTTCACATTTATGCAAGTAAACATAAAAACACAATAAAAATATACAAAATCCCCAAGTTTTTGCTAATTGATGCAGAGTGTGCTAATAAATATCAATTTGTCTTTGCTAAATACCAAGGCAAGAGAAACCAAAGCAAAACAAGAATCATATTGAAAGAAATAGGAGTGAAAAGCTTAAGGTCTAAACCTAAATCTCATTAAGTAATTCTGTTCCTCAAATAATCAGCAGAGAGTAACCTTTTGATGGCTAGAGATGACCCAGAGAATTATTCCTGTGCAAATTAAATTCTTGTTCAACAGAAACCCCGGTCTGTTCTCCCTGCACTTGTGGCCCATAATGGCATAAGTAAGAGAGAAAAAAGGTACTGTGGTATTGCAGGAAAAGAGAAAAGCAGAACAGATCTTAGTCACATCTGACTGCTGGCAGAAGTTTAAAGTTTCCAAAAGCTGTACAACCTCCACCTTAGAAAGCTAAGAAATAAGACATACTAATAACTTCACACGTTTGGGGGGCTTTTTTTGTGTTGTTTGGGGTTTTTTTGGTTGGCTGGCTTTTTTTTGTCTGAGGAGACCTCAATTTAAGGGTTGGAAAAAGTACAAAATAAATAAACCACTCCTATGTCCACAGAAGACTTGTCTGAAACTGTAGTTCCCAAAATATATGCTCCAGCACTTTAGCATCACAAGGGTGATAAATGCAGGCAACAGCCAACATGTTGCAGTTTTTTGTTCATGGCCACCAATCTCATGACCCAGGCAGGAGCCTTGGAGCTGCAGAAGGCAAACATTAACTAATGGGATATACTGTGCAATGGCAAAGGACTCACTGGGGTTGCTTCCCATGCCTCTGAATCAGGTTGTACAGCTTGGTGTGATCTGCTGCATGTCATCAATTTTATTCCCGTCAAAAATATACATGACAAAGATAAAGTTTGGGCAACGCAATCACAGAATGGTTGAAGGTGGAGGGGACCTCTGGAGGTCATCTGGTCCAATGTTTCTTGAAGTTCCTCTGGATGGCAGCAAAAGCCTCTAGCATATCAGCCATTCCTCCCTCATCCTCCCTGCTGAGAGTATACTCTGCCCCATCATCCAGATTATTAATGAAGATGTTTAACAGGACCGGACCCAGTATTGGGCCCTGAGGTCTCCGACTCCAACTAGACTTCAGACCACTGATCACCACCCTCTAGGCCCATCCATTCAAACCAGCTTTCAACTCACCTCACTGTCCGCTCAGCTCATCCATCCCATGTTTCATCAGCTTAACACTGGTCTAAAACTTACAAGACTCAATGTTCTTCCACATACTGTTCCCTACCTTCCCCTAACAACTCTGTAAGGTCTATTCAGAAAATAAGCCTATTTTACTAAGGTTTCAAAAAAATTAAGAGTGGGGTCTTTTGGTTTGGTTTGGCTTGTTTTTTTCCTCTTCTCTTTTACCTCAAACTGCTGGACTAATTCTGGCCACTGAAAAACATGGATATGAGGAAATCAGAAAAAATGGTATCTGTCTTCAGATACTAACATTCAAAAAGATGTATTTCATGGTGAATAATGAGCAGACTGATCGCAATAGATGTTTCATTTTTGTATATTGAGAGGAGTCTTAGGTTTATTTTCCTTGAACAATCTCAAGTAAAGCATACTGTACTTGCCAAGACTGATTAAGTAAAATTAAAGTCACCAGAGTATAAGCTTTACAGTGAGTCTTAATTGTCAGTGATCTCATGTGAAAAAAAAGATAAGATAAAAAGACATAAAACATTCAAAGATGAGAGAACAAAAGGCTAACGCATCTTGTTAGGTCTCCAAAGACCTGTCAGCATTTGACAGCACGTTTCTCATCTTACCTCCATTGAAAATCACCTCTCCAAGACAGTCTCTAGGTACTTTAGATGCACAGCGTTTGTGACAGTTGAATCTGCAATCTACAACAGAAAACAAGCAAGCCCATGATACCAGAATCTTACTCCTACTTGGACACTAACATTCTACCATTAGTTCCATTCACTACTTCCAACACAAGCTTCAATTCAGATTCATACATTTGCATGTAACTGAAGACAGCACCAATGAGGTCACCTCCAGAAGGAAATTAACAATCTTGTCCTGATGTCACATGTTGATTTACTCCACCGCTATTTATTATGTTAGCACTTCCCCTTGCAGCACAAAATTGTTTTTTACTTCTCTAGCTTTCTCTGTGGTTATTTTTTCCACTATGATGTAATTTTCCCCATCCTCTCATCTGTTCCACACCCTTTTTTTCATTGCTATATGATTTAAATGTCTTATCTCTATCATTTTTCCCCACCTGCTGCCTCAGACTTGCAGCCACCAGATCCAGGATCACACACCTGTATCACAAAGCAAATATGCTCTGCAGTAAATCCCAAAGTCTAGTTCCCCTATCATTCAGATTACAGATTTGCCTGAGAACTGAAGCTCCATTTCTCCCTGCTGACACAGGGCAGACGGAATAACGTTATGTCCAGATCTAACCTATCATGGAGATGGTCTCTCACCTAGATGGGTGCCATTTCTGCAGCCAAGGTACCAGACTCCTGAACCAGTCCAGCACACAACATTAATGGTATTAACAGGAATTTCCTTGATTAGCAACATCATTGTAATTTTCAACTCTGTATCAACATCATGAATTTCAGAAACTCAATACCACCCCTGCAACTGTTTTCAAACTGATAATTTAGCCTGTTTCTGCTGTACAAAGAAAGCTCATTGTGCTTTCCTTTAGAGTCCAGACAAGAGAAAAATCATTATCTCCACATTTTAGTAGCAGAGAAGCCAAACCCTGGAGCAAAATGCAATCCTGTTCAGCTTCTGAGTGCCTACAGAGAAGCATCCTAGGAGACGAATCAGCTGAGCTTTCTATAACGACACTTTCAGTCCATATTATGGAAGGAATATGGTTACTTCACTAGTTTGAAGGGAGCTGTAAGAAAATGAGATGTTTCAAAATCTACCAGGGAACTAGAAAGACTGAGTCAATCCTAATAAATTAAACCTCATCCAGAAACATTCTTGAGTACTGTAATGCCACTCTTAGTCTAGTAATCAGTTATTTACACCCCCTATCATGCTTTTGGCATACAGCATTAGCACAAACAGTTCCCAGGTGTAGATCATAAGTCAGAGCATTCTATTAAACTGTTCCCAACAGGCAGTCTGCACACAACTACCTGGGCTAGGATGCTAAGAACACTTGTTCGTGAGCACAGGTCATTTAGGCCCAGTTGACCTCAGCGTCCAGCAATGTTCCTTGGCACATTTAACTTATTTCTACAGATATAGCCTTAGCATCTGCAAGATCATCCTCAGAGTCCAAGTAGAAGCCTGGATGAATTCAAGAAATCCAGGGCTCTTACAGGTACTCAGGAACATGGGACTGCTGAAAGACCGCAAGCTTTGAGAATGTGCACAAGGAAGTTGGTGGGAAACTTTAAGAATCCATCGGAGAAAGCAATATGAAAATAATTGATTGTTTGATATCAATATCTGATATATTAAAAATATGTATAGGATCATGCTGCATAACTGGAGACCTATTAATATATTTATTTCTGTCCCGGGGGCATATATAATGTTTCTCTAGTCTTGTCTTCCTAGGTGCTATCATTCACTTTCCCAAAACTGATGTGGTAGCTTCATTTGTTCAGCTGGATATACGGTCACAACAACAGTGTATGGTCAGTAGCATCAAGATGTTAAAACTGCAAAGCATCTTTTTCAGGCTTCATTATTTATGTATTACACGTATCCAAGAGACACGCTGACTAGAAAAAAAATAAATCAAAACCAGCTCAGGATACAGACTTCAAACAGAGTACAAAGACTGCAAAGTATTAAAAACAGAAATGAAAGATAAAACTACTTCCTTACTTACATGAGTCAGTAGTATTTTTAGTCAAAAGAAAGTTAATGCAGCTATAGGCTTACAATTTTTGCTCTCTACTACCAAAGGAAATTGAAAACGTATTAAGTGGCCTCTTTAAAAATGTTGATTGACCTTTGGTACTCCTATGTTTAACAAACTCACACGAGAGCAATGGAAAGTTCTTTCCATATTAATGTATAGGATTCATCACTACAGTTTTCTTTCCTGCAACAAAGCTGACAGATCTGCACTATCCAGCAATAAAAAGCTGGAAGAAGAGCACAATATCATAGCTATGCCCTGGGAACTGCATAAAAGAATCTGAGAACTGAAGTCACATGTCTTAACATACCCTAAATAAAAACCATGCAGCTGATGAAGCCTAAGATAGCTCAGGAAAGACACTTACCTGTATGAATTTTTAGTTTTTTCCAAAAGCCAATGATTGGTATTCTATACCAGCATAATGTAATGAAAACTCATAATTTCTTTAATGACGAGTCAAGAAGGCAGGCATTGAACAGAGGGAAGTTTTTTCCATTAATATTAATTTAGAATTATCCTTTTAGAATTAAGGAGTTTACAATCTGCATGCGATTAAATCTTATTTCTCATAAAATATGTACAATATACAGTCTACTGAAATTAAAATGAGCGCTGCTGAAATAGTGTCAAAAATTCACCATTTTTCAAAAATTATATTGCCCCATTTTGCAGTATACAACCTATTAGCAGGTAAAACATAAGTTGAAATTAGTTTTAAACACAAGACCTTAACCAAAATTTATTGCTGCATCCAAAAATTAGATGTTTACCTTTACACTGCATTCCTTGGCGAAAAAGGCCCTTGAGCAGCCGTTTGCAATACTGGCATATGGTGGGACGAGTGTAAGAGTGAACAGCAAAGGTGTGGGGAACCTTCACTCTGCACAGCACCATCTTTTCCATCCAGATGGGACGGCCGCTCCAGGAGGGAATCCTCTTGCTAGGTTCTGGGCAGCAGCGCTAGAATAAAGAAGGTATACACAATTTTCACCAAAACTGTTCTATTTTAGGAAAAAAAAAAATTAAAATTTTAAAATAAATAAATCAACGTCAGAGGAGCTGGGAAGGATGTGTTGGCTCAGAAGGTGACCAGGTAAGACAGAACCTGGTCAAGAATCTTTAAAAGGAGATTCTAGTATTGTAAAACAAAACCAAAAAAACACCAGATGAAAAAGCCTTGTAGAGAGCAGGAAAGCATGTATGAATCTTTATTTCCTCAGAATCTAAAATGCTAAAAATTCACTCGTGACACTTTTTTTTTTAAGCAACCTGGCAAGGTTCACAGATAGCACATACAGACCCTAATGCAGGGGATAAAACGGAAAACACTGGAGACAGGCCAAAAAAAAAATGCAATCATTACCCCAAGCTATCACTTTCAAAAAGCTGAATACGGCATAGCTGGATAGCTCACTAAGTTCAGCAAAAATATTTAGAAAATTAAAAAATAATTTTGAAAATTAAATCCCCTAAGAAATCTTTGCAATTAAAACAAGAACTTCAGCAATTAAAACAAAAAAGGCATTGAGTATCACACTAAACATTCAGCAGGATAAATTTACAGTTACGTAAATCTGCAGAAAATTCTAAAGAAACATGGCACTGTACATCTGACCTGAAGTATTTTAAGACTGCTGAAAGATGAACTGAAGATATGCTATTATTGATCATCTAAGCCAAGCATTCAAAATCAGACAAAGAGCTGTCAAAGAGGCACTAAATAAGCATATAGAATTCAAAGTTAAATTCCATGATACGATAAACATTTACAACTCTGTGTTCATATATCTTACCGATAATTACAAACATAAAAATAAATATTTTTCATGACTCAAGACTAGGCTTTGTAAAGAACTGTTACTGAACTAGACAGTCTATACAATTTATATTTTTAAACTATAGTTAGAAGGTAAGAATTGTTACAATCTAATGTAATAGAATTAGGTAAGTAGGAAAAACTAAGTGTCAAAAGCATTGCTTTTGCCCCACCATGAAAGCAGCAACGAAAAATGGATCTAATCACTGCCTGCCCTACCTTAAGGTCCCAATATAGTTGCAGTATAACTAGTAATGTCTCAGCAATCCTCATAACCATTACAAAAGAAGAACTACTATGGATGATGGTTCTTACTATAAGCCCTTCATCCCCTACACTCTCCTTGAAAGGTCTTGGTTGCTTTTTTTTTAGATTAACACTGTGAAAAGCTTAACAGCATATTAGGAACACTCTCTGCTCTTCCAGCATAAAAGCTTACAATTTGTACTGCTTTAGCCAAGTAACTGTTCTATACTGATACAGTAATTACAGAATGAACCTGTATTACAAAGGCTGCAAGATGTTTTATCATTCCCGAAACCAAAGTTCTCAAACTTCATATAACTGTGAATGCCAGGCTAGTAACAAAATTATACACAAAAGTTATAATTTACTTCCCATTTCATTTCTCACAGCAATAACAGTTATCAGTAAGTGTCACAGTCTAAGATTCACCAAATGTAAAAATCAACTAAAACTAATCATAATGGTCACGCTCATCTCCCTTGTACTCATTATGAGACACTTGCAACATTAATTTCACAGAAGCTGAAGGATTTAAAATCAGAAATTGTTTCCCCTTTCACATTACATACTTCTTCAGACGCAGAGGATGTGTATTCAGCTTGTGCTGGTCTTGGAACCGAAAGCCCTGCTCCTGGTAAAGACACATTAGACAGACGCCTCTTTCTCACTCCACTGCAGTTATTTGGAATCTTGAAGGCACATCGCTTATGGTAGTTTAACCCACAACCTGAAAGAGAAGGCTTTTAGACAAAGCCCCTAACTTTCAAAGTAACATAAATAATACTAATTTTTGGTAAAGCAATTAAAAAGATGATCCAAGAAAATGGAAAAAGATTGTTAGAAAAAGAAATAGATTGTTCTGTTACATTCTCTTATTTTAGCGTTCTTGACGTGACCCACAGTAACACCCTTTTTTGCACTACTTGCTATAATACTGGTCTCTAGTAAGCCCTGCTCTACAAAGTCTAAGACCCCGAAGCAGCTTATTGCCCTCCTCACTTGTCCCCCACCAGGAGGCTTTCATCACTCCCTCACTCTGGAGCACCAGAGCCAAGGAGAAGCCAGGGAGCAGCAGTCAGTACCTGACAGCTGGCTGCAGAGTGCTCCAAAGCCAGCTGGATGAAGGCCATAAGGAAAGGGATTCCCCTTCGGGAGTCTCTCCAAAGTATGTGCTCCTTGTGCAGAGAACACATGCTTCTAAGCTAGCTATTGATTTTTATTTTTTTTTTAAGTGGGAAACAAGAACACTTCTTAAATCATTTGCCCAAGGTCACACACAGTTTGCATTAAAGCCATGATCTGAACTCTGGCTTCCTGATACACAATCCCTTCCAACTCTGAAATACTACATTTTTCACACGCTATCATATCAAACAAGATACAATTTCCTCTTCTCCCTCTTATGTAGATATACAGCCACAAAAAATATACTAAAATATCACAGACTTACCTTCACATTTTAATCCTTGTCGTACCAAACCCCAAAGCATCTCTCCACAGTAGTCACAAAAAGTAGGAGCCTTGTAGGAATGCACATAAAGTGCATGAGGACGAATCTGGAAATCTTCAACTGTAGCCAAAGCTTTTAAAAAAAATTGCAGTACGTTACAGTTCTTGCCACAGGATCAACAAGGACTTTACTGTACACCACTTAAATACGCATTTAGAAGATTACGTGGTTTTCAGTAAGCTTTTCTAGTGAGGAAAATTCTGCTGGGTTCTGTAGGCTAATGGCCACAACTAATCGACAATATGAGTCACAATGCTGAAAACATCACTTACTTGAGAAGGCAAATACAATAAGCTTTGCTAAAATCAACTTAATAGTAAACATTTGAAAGAGCAACTTAGTTTTCAAGCTATTTTGTAACCTATCAAATTTTCACGTGAAGAAGAATTCTACAGGTTAGATATTCATCTTCTAAAGGAGCTTTTCAGTAAAAGCTCACTAGACTGAACTCTGTGTATCAAAACAGAACTGTGGATAGAGCTTCCATGGAACACTGGAAGCTTCACTATTAATGTTCTTTTTCTTAAACAAACATAAATGCATGTAAATGATTTTTTTTACTGCCGTTTCTTTGGAATATAAAAAAAGAAAGTAGCATATTATACCAACATTACCTTGCCCTGATTACTACTATTCTTTGATCAAATACTTTGTACTAGTACTTCACATTCAGATTCTCATGTCTGCTTTAAAACCCTACTGAAACAGATTCACAGATTCTTCAAAATACCTCAGTTTCTGGTGGTCTCTCTGCTTATAAGGAAACTGACAGAGCGTGTCAAGAAGAGGCATACACCACAATTTTTCCAAATATGTGATTCACCAGAAGCAATGAAAAGCTCAAACCAAGATGTTCAACCACTGAACACCCTAGAAATGCCTAGAACAGTAGGTCCTGAAATCCAAGGAACTCATTCCTCTGGATATCATACTTTATTGATCCAATTTACAAATGTAATTCTATCACAGTCAAGAGATCTCTCAGTCTAGAACGTAACCTCAGTTTGGCACTCAGTCCTCAAGTCTGAAAGAACTGCTCAATGCTAATCCAGCTTTTATTTGTCATTTAACTACAACTGCTTTTGGTTGAATTTGACAACATGTGCAATGAAACACATGTAATTCAAATCAGTCAGGGTTTGGTGGAGAGGGCTGCTCCTCATTATTGAGGAGTACTACAGGTTAATAACCACCATCCTAAGGAATTCATCATTTAAAAGAAACTGTTTTCAAACACCACCATAACCTTAAGAGTCTGTCCTTATAGGTATGATTCAGCAGCTATGTTTATATGAAACCTTTGAGCTGTATAAACCACCAGTAGCAAAAACTACAGAACAAAAAGACAGATCTAAGCAAAAGAAAGTCAACAACAGGGTTGGTAAAGCAAATTCCAAATCCTATCTGCATTTGAGCTTCAATAATTGTATTAATAAGGCTATTATAATTATAAAATCATATTCTTATCATTCAGGTTTTTTTATAATAATAAACCTGAAGAAGATTAAGAGACAACAATGAAACAATAATAAAACTGAGTACTGAAACATCAGTACCACTTGGATTTTCCTGGAAACCTCTACCCCAAAACAGTGACCCAGTATGAGACTTAAGTCAAAGAGCTGAGCCAAGCCAAGCCAAGCATGATAATAACGTTCCATAAGGTCTTTTATTTTAATGTACTGAATAAAGCACTGTTCCACAGTACCTACCAGAGAGTACAACCTCAACAAGATCTCCCTCGTGTATCTCTTCTGCTGATGTAATTCGTTGCAAAATATTATCTGAATTCAGGTCATGACGGAAGAGGAGAATTTTGTCATACATGCCAAAGAAACCACACTCTGGGAACTGCAATAGAAAGCAAACTCTGAATAAGCACATGTTCTTTCATAATCACATCCATAAATGCTTTTGGTAACAGCTACAGAACATGAGCTTTTAGTGTTCCAAGGAAACAAAAATGATTTGCTTCTTTTTGAGAACTGAAGTATTTTCTGAACTGAAATGCAGCATAAAAAGATAAAAACTAAACCAAAACAAAAACCTAAGCAAACAATAAAATTCCCCCATGCCATTCCCCCCCCACACCCCCCCCCCCCCCAACGAGAGCACCACAAATCAATATCAAGTTCTTCCCTGTTCCTCTCATCAACACTGACACTTTTTTCCAAACCTGAAAAGTGATAGGGTTTTGGTTTCTTTGAGTTTTTAATCTCTCAGACCTGCATAATCAGTCTGGCACGTGAAAGCTAACGTAGATCTTTCTAACTCTGATACTAGCACCTGTAACCCTTTTGGGCCAGGCAAGTATTTGGCTCCAGACACCAAACACTCCAGCAGTACCTGCCGCACTTTTCACAAGGGGCAAGCCAAGAGAGACTCCATGTGGCTGTTCTACAACAGTTTAGATCTGCAGATGCAAGATTCCCTACAAAGGCAGAAGATAATATTGTAAATCCATATAGGGAATAGATATACCAAGCAACACACCATTTTTCCTTGACACTTCACTGAAAATAGCATTCTTATTCTTCACTCTTCAAAATATTGTCAGTTGTGAGTAAAACTTCTTAAAATAAGAAGGTGAAAAGTGAACAGCCAGTTCACAGAGAAAAAGACCAAGAGTAGACCCTGGAGAGGAATAAATACCAATCAACCAGTTCCTTTGACCTTGCTGTTTAAACCAGAATTCAAATTTGAGGTGGGAACACACACAGAAGTGCTCCCACAAAAACAAACAGGAAGAATGGGGGGGGGGGGGTGGGGGGGGTGGGAGGGTGGGAACCACCATGGAAAAGCACACAACAAACTTTCAATTAGTTAGGTAACAGAAGACAGTTCAGTAATTTAGATCTTGCACAGTCAATAAGTAACAGGGTCTAAACGGCATGAAGCTTGTGGTATATTAATTATCCTTAGTTAAAGTAGTCAAAGACTTGTTTCTACCAAATCAAAGACATAATGAAGGGATCCGTCACGCCCATTGTTTTCACACTCCCTTCCCATTCAGGGAGAAAATAATTTCCTCTTTCCTGTAGCAATTTTATCCAAAATATTAAGTTGGCCTTCTCTGTTTTGGTGTGCACACCCTACATATTTACGTTACACATAGTAAGAATCTCTAAGCTCTGGAAAGAGTACTATCTACTTGGACAGTCACAAAGAGAGGCAGAATTTGTGCCATTTAACCCATGTAAAAGCAAAAGAAGGACTTAACAAAGTTACACCAACACCAGTAGATATTTAATTTGCAGCACCAAGAAACTGATTTACTGGGCTGATGCCAAAGCAGCAGGCTGCTTATTCTGTCTCCCAACTCACTCTTAGGTTCCCTGCATAAATTTGATAATCTCCTGCACTCTGTACAGTAGCCATGACAGTACAGATATGACAGCAGCATTATATTCCCCTAAAAGGAGATGCTTTTTAAACCTTTATACAATAAATGCTATTGCTTAAAATCCCTTAGGTCATAGAATGATTTGGGTTGGAAGGGACCTTCGAGATCATCGAGTTCCAACACCTCCCACTAGAGCAGGTTGCTCAAAGCCCCATCCAGCCTGGCCTTGAACACCTCCAGGGATGGGGCATCCACAATTTCCCTGGGCAACCTGTTCCAGTGCCTCACCGCCCTCACTGTAAAGAATTTTTTTCTGGTGTCTAATCTAAATCTCCCCTCTTCCAATTTAAAACTGTTGCCCCTTGTCCTGTCACCACACTTCCTTGTAAACAGTCCCTCTCCGGCTCTTCTGTAGGCTCCCTTCAGATATTGATAGGCTGTTATTAGGTCTCCCTGGAGCCTTCTCTTGTCAAGGCTACACAACACAGTAACCACAGATCACATAATTACATAACCAGAAGCACTTATTTTAAATGCTACAACCATATGTATTTTGTGTGTGCATCATTTACCCGTTCTTATGTACAAATCTTGGATTTATTAAAAAGTTTTAAATATACCACATTAATTTTGGTGATTAAAAAGCATTAGCTGACACAAAGGTTACAGATGAATACTCAAATCCTGTGTGACAGCAAGTGTAATCATTAAAAACAAGAGACACTACATTCTTTACAAAATAGCATTAACATTAGTTCTAAAGTTTGTAAGTTAAATAACAGTATAATCCCTATAATTTGGTTTTCAAATAAATTCTGGACAAAGGTTAAATTCATTTATATGGAATAAAAATATTGTAAAAGCAGCAAAATCACCTATTACAGACTGTTAGAACTGTTGGCATCAACATCCTCATTTGCTTCTGTGTTAATTAAACTGACCTTTTAAGCTGTGTGTCATGAATGCTTACAACACAGTAGTGACATGTTTTACTGTTTTACTTCTCTCAAAACAAGTACAGATACCCATGGATTAAATTACTGTGAAAGGCTGTTTTTATTACTCTAATATTTAACCTTCAAAAAGATAATTCCTCTATTTACAAGCTTCATCTTGATCAGTAGCTTCTAGACTAACGCACAGAATCACACAAGACTAACAATGATCAATAGCACTATCTATTGCCAGAAATCTATCATTAAACACAGACTCTGTATACAGTTTCCATAGACACGTGTGACAGACTGCACCCAGGACACATTTCTCTCTGCATCGTGCATGCCTAATCTCTATTTCTGAAACAATCATTCCAAAAACTAAAAGGATTAGAATCGCAATAACCTGTTCGTTGGTACTACAGAGTTGCAGTTGCTATAAGGTTGTCCTCAACCCACAACAGGGACAGGTATAGCCAAGGAACCTTGCAAGAGCTCCCCCACCTATCCTGTCTGTAAGGTCAGGTACTTATCTGGATGTCCACAAAGGAGCACAGAGGAATGATGCAGATGGGGCAGCCCCTACAACACCATCACAGGGGCCATCAGTACACCAAAGACCCAATCTCCACTTGCCAGAGGAGCTCACAGACACAACAGCAGGTAGGGAACCCAAATTAGGGACTCCAAGGAAAAGTCACCCTGCCCAGGCCCATCCCAGGGCTGTCACAGGAAAGCCTCAGCCCCTGTTTCCAGCCATAAAACCCATCAAGTCAACACCTACAGCACCTTTTGGACTGAGAGAGATTGCTGACCAATGCAGCAGACACATTGTAATATGGGACACATTGTAAGACACTGGGGAATTAGGATTTTTACAAGACTTATTATGGGATGTATATGGAAAGAACCAAAGGCAAGGAAAGAGACAATTCAGGAAAAAAAAAAAAAGGGATAAGCAGATAAAAAAGGCTGGACATCTGCAAACAGTGGCTGGCCATAACAACTATCTGGCCATGCCCTGTGCCTTCTCAGCACCATCTGTCCTATCTTTTCACTAAATTCTATTTCTAACTATTTTCCTGGATCACTCATTCTCATTCTATGCACATGGGAGGTCTGAGTGCCAGCAACTGAAGCCAGACCACAGGTCAGAGGACCCATGTGTCTGTGGTGCCAGTGACTGGAGAGACCAAAGTGAGTGAAATCAAGAGCCCTCAACTGGAGTGGGGCTGCATCCCCAGTAGCTTGAATATCCAGATACCAGCAACTGGAAAGACCAAGATCCAGGGGCTGCTGCTGGGCAGAGAGAACCCGAGTACAACTGCTGGAGACAACCACCTTTTTTGGATTGGTGGATTGGGGTTTTCTTTGTGCACATGTGTGTCAGTTCCCACTACCAGATCCTCAACCTGAACCACCAGAGAAAGGTACAGTATGAGACCACTGCTGCTGGTTTTGCTCATGCAAGTGCTCTGTGTGTCTGGCTGTGTCAATCTGTGTGTACACACGGATGTACTGTACACCTGTATCCAAGTACCTGAGCCTACAGGGAATATGCAGTCAGTCTTGCTACTCATTGGACCTGGGGCACTGAATTGCAACAGCCTTGCCTCTGCCAGGAGGCTGTTGGATTCAGTTGTCCCTAACAAAACTTCTCAAGTTTGATGAAAGAGTCCTGCCCTTTCCTTGCATACACCTCTACGTGATTCCCCTGTTATAAAAGAAGAAACTAACATAAAGATGCCTCTCTGACCACTCATTTCCACACACTTGAGCAGATTGCTCTGCTCTGCTTCCACTACAGTCCTGTACACCCAAGCAATGGAAGCACTGGCTGACTGCCCTCTGCATGGCCAGCCCTGATGAGCTGCAGGTGGCCCATCAGAGCCCACGTCTAAGCCACTTGGCCAGGCTTTAATGGGGGGAGCTGTGCAAGCAGCTTGGCTGCTACAGACATGCAGCGCCCTGCTCTCTATTCTGCTCCCCAGAACATTTGGGAATAGAGCATTCCTTGCAAGCACCTTAGCCAGAAGGCTACGTGGGACTGCTGGCCAAGAATAACCTCATCGCTTAACAAGGTTTTTATTTCAAGTGGTATCTTTTAACAGAATTTTTACGCAAAGCTTAAACTATGTTCGAGTTGTACAGTACCAAATTTTTCTCTGTTGTACTGCATCAGAATACAGCTTTTATAGCCTTCCTTGTGCTCAATTACATGAAGTTGTTAAGGAACAACACTATCCAGTTCCTTTGAAGTGTTAAGAGCTCATAATGTAAACTTGAAAACAAAACTCAAAGCAGAATTTTTTTAACGCCCGTTTATCTTACGGGATTATACAGCTATTACTTTCCTGCATAAAAGCCCAAAGTATCTACACAGTGACTCAGAACGTATAAACTGCTAATCCCAGTATTACTGTGTTTCCTAAAAGCAAAAAGGAGACTGTTCCCAGTGTTAACAGTTCCAAAAGAGCATCTAACTACAGGAAATCACTTGCGGGAAGTCTACGTATGCAATAGCCTGTGCCAAAATTAATCTCTGGTAGACCAATATCATCAACTTACGTAAGGAACGTATGCAATTCTTTGTACTTGGGTGGTACTAGCACAAATAACACTACTAGTGCATTACTGCAGTTACACTGAGGAAAAACAATTGGTGTTATCTAGAATGCTTATGCTGTAAGTATTACAGTATGCTTAGTTTTAATTGATAGTGCATTACACCGTTCTTTTTAAACAGAAAAACTCAATATACAGCGGCCAGCATTGCTGGACTGAAACACAACTGAGGCTCCTTTCTATCTTGGCAGTAACTGAAAAATCCCTCTACTTCAAGTTCCAGGATTTACTTTACAAAGTTCTGCACCAGTCGCCAAAAATTCACACTAGGGAAAAGCGTAGGCGGATATTGTTTCAAGGTCCAATATCTCATGACCCATCATAACTCAAAACAAATGCTTCAAACCACTGAAAGTTAATTCCAAAGTCTAATGGTGCAAAACACACATTACCTTGGAAAGTCTCCTGGTTCACTGAAATCACTCCAATCTATTATCCTGCATCCCTACCCAGCTATTCACTCCCACTCTTTAGAATTGCGTGCCAAATAACATTATCACACAGACAATTAGCTTCAAACATGTTGCATCTTTGCCTCACCAGATGTCTCAGCACAGACATACTTGGACTACTGCTTGGCTAAGTCTTCCAGCATACAAATTTATTACCATGCTGGAAATGCTAATCTGCCCCACATATACCAACTCTGTTACTCTGATGTCTTATTTAGCCCATAAGAAGAAAGCAGATGACAAGAAAGCAGACCAACATGGTGGTGGGGAAGATTTAAGCACTGCTGATGTGCTCATGATTTACATTTATTTTAGAACCATTCAAGAATAAACACCATGATCTATTAGTACAAGTTTAACCTGGATGAAGCCCCTGAAGAACGGCTGCAGTTCTGTTACCTATTTATTACACCAAGAATTGTAGAGATCCATTTATAATATAGATGTATTGTAATATGATCCTTGTAATATTATTCTTCTACTTCTCAATATTTTATTAGTTAAAACATGTGTTAACACTTGAGAAATCTTATTAAGCTCCAAGTCAACACCTCTGCCACAATTTGGTTAGATAGCCATTAGCATAACAATGTCCAAACCTTTGGAAGACAGCTCATACTCATTCCGTGTGTTTTGGTCATTCCATAACATGACAATTTGAAAGTATTTCAAAATAACCACTTTTTTCCCCCCCTATCAGCAGCCCTCACTGAAGAGCTAGCTATCCAAACTACTCAAATTCAGACCCATTAAAGCTATTAATAATTATACGAATAATACAAGTATACAGTCAATTGTCACTTGGTTAGAAAAATCATAAAGATATGTGTGTTCTTCCTGTGAGACTTTTTTCCCCCCTTATTATCAATGCAAAGTGTTTGAGCACATCTCATCTCTTCCTCCCCATGCCCCAGTCTACTTGTCTTCAAAGTAAACTGGCTAATTTTCCAAACAGTCCAAGGACTTCACTCACATTCCAATTATTGAAAATGAAATCCCACCTAGTCTAGTTAAAATAATAGGCAGGAATATTAAAAAAGTGCATACATACTGATAGGATCATATTCAATTTAGATTAGTCAAATCATTGACTAGATAATACAATGTACCAGAACTACAACATTTATAAAAACGATGGAAGTATGAAACTACATAAACAGTAAGAAGACTCCCAAGCAGGTGTAATATGTAAAATTTAACTCCTTTTAAACTCAGCTATACTTCCTGTGATTGTGTTTTCAACACCTTACATAGTTCATAGTCTTGAAGAAATAAATACAAATGCATACAAGTTAAGTACCTGTGTAAGCGGCCATTGACAGATTAAGGTCTGAATTCAGCCAAGTCAAAACAACATAATGTATCAGGAAAAACAATCAGGGGATTAACGCTAGTAAGAAAGCATAAATACTGTTGGGAGAGGAGATAACATTTAAACTAAATAATGATACCTCAAGGACTCTGCCTATAGAGAGAAAGATTACAAAAACAGTCAAAAAGATGAAAAAGCAAAGAAGCACAAAGAATGCCAGTAATCAATTAGAAGTGAGATTATGAACCATCATGAATTTGCTGTTAAGAGACAGATAACAGGTGCAGTTGAAAGAGTGATCATGCTAGGATGAAGAAAAATTAAAAACAACAAAAATATTGCTAGCAAAAGCAAAGACACTAAACACACGAGAGTTATACAAATCAAGACGAAAGCAACAGGTGCTAGATAAGGGGTTCAAGGCTATACATAAGCAAGACATTTTTGAGACTACTTCAAAGAAAGAAGTGAAAAAGAGAAAAACATACTACATATGGAAGAGTTCAGCAATAGCAGAATTGTAAACATTGTTGGTGGAGAAGGTTTAAAAACAAACCTGAAGCAGGCAAGCCATGGAATGAAAGATTAGTTTTGGAGATGAACTAAGTAAGACACAAGATAGACCAAAAAATACTAGGCTGGGAAAAGTTTGATAAGAAAAGATAAGTAGACAGGAAACAAGTGCAGCAAACATGAATGAAACACTAAAAATATATAAGTGCAGAGAAAAAAAAAGGAAGAGTGAGAAATAAGTTTGATTTAACTTTTTTTTTCTTGTTTTTCTTTCTTAAATTTAAGACATATGAGAGCAACATGTTATGAAAATCTCGAGGGAAAAGATAAATCTGAGAAAAGCATGTTAATCAGCAAAATATAAAAAATACCCCTTTGACTTTGCTTAGTGGTAACCCTTTGGGTGGGTTCAGTGAAATGGAAAAACAAAAACTTGCTTGGAAGATTAAGAAACAGATTGTATGGGTAAACAGGGTATCAGTACTCAAGTCAAAGGGAAGGCAACGGTTAGAAAGGATCACAATTTCGGGCAAACGCCCTAAAGTAGGAGGGGAACTGGCCTATTTCAGAACAAAATGTAGCAAAGCCATTGGAGGAAAAGTACATAAAGAAGGAGGATGCCAAGCATGACTGAAAATGAAAAGGATAAGGACAGTTTTGTAGATGAAAAAGGTAGATAAGAGAAGTTTCAGAATCATGAAAGTACAGATATAAAGTTACAGTTTAAGAAAAAAAGTTATGATAAATCTTGCAGGTACTGATACTATACAAGTAATAGCCCAGAACAATCAAGTGTTTCTCATTTATAGCTATTAGTTTAACTAGAAAAAAATAAATAAAGTAGAATAAAGCATTTATAGCATGCTTATAGTTCTCAGTTTGCAGGCAGTGGAGCATCACCACATACGAGTTCCTAGTTTCAAGCCATTAAAAGCCATGTTCTACTTCATGTCCTCTTATGGGAGGAATGAAGAACAGTATTTAAACACAAAACAGGATTAACAACTTGCCTCTGTGATATCTGATCATCGTGCAAGGACACACACTGTCCATCTGCAACTTATGCTACACGTTTTTCTGTTTCTAAGCACACTCCCTCTATTCTAGCAGTCAAATCTGTTCATGTTTTGGTTCCTCTGCAGACTCTCCCTGAGAACTGTGTGTCTCGTACTCTACAGCAATCTGGATAAGGAATGAAGAGAGCAGGTAAGCCTATAACCGAGAATCTTTTGAAGCATCTCTATAAAGTCTAAAGTTTGGGTTTTCTGAGGACTTCTATTAAGCATTTCAATATTCAATACCCCTAAGACAGTGCTCCCCAAATTTAATTTTAAAATGAAAAAAAAAAAAGAGGATTTGCTCCTCTCCTGATGCTTAGATCATTATTAACCGAGCTAAGAGACACAGAAAATGTTTGCATTACTCATCTCACTCTCCTCGCAGGCACATGCCTCTAGTTTCAGTTCTGCTGAAGCTACTTTTAATTACTTTTCTGCAAAACCTGAACAAACTACACCAAACAGCAGTGTCTAAAGCAGGAAGCACAGCTGACCATCAACAATACAGCAAGATGGGCAATACAGAAAATGCTATGAAAACACATTAGGTAAACACAATACTTATTTCCTAACTAAACTGCTCTCCAACACTGACTTTTGCAGGATTGGTTTTCCCCCCGTTGATTAATTCCCTTGAAAGAAAGAAAGGCATATGTTATTTTTTGAAAGCCTCTGGAAGATGCTATAATTACTTTTACAGAGGATAAAATCCAGCCTCCTCAAAGGTCTGCTTAAGTCCTGATCAACATTTTTGATACTGTAAGTGTAGCCTCAAAGAGTTAAGAAGGTAGTTCAAGCTCCCAAGCAAATGAGGAAGGATACCTGAAACTTTTCCAGATATGTAGAGAAATAAAGTCTGAAATATGATTTAAAGGCACTATTAAAAATAAGTACGGAAACTTCCATTTAATTTCAGTAAAGATACCACTCAAATAAGAAGAAAAGCTACAAATGATTCCAAGTAAAAAAAGGTACTTTTCCTTTTTCACTGAAGTGCAACAGTAACTAGATACTGCTAATTACAGAACTATCACAGGAACAAACTATATGGTACCCTGAAGTTGAGACCCAGGAACAAACCAAGAAAAGACAGGTAAAGCAGGCTGTGGAATACCAGAGGGAAGGGAAGCTTTAACACTCTCCAATCTCAAAGGCATACCCAGTAGCTTCAAAGCTTTCAAACACAAAAAAAGAAGCAGCCATACACACGACAACAGACAGAAGAATACAGTTCACAATTTTCACATGAATACAAAACAATCAATATATTAAGACTAGAATATGTAATATGCTTGCAACAGTCACCAGATCTAAAAGGGAAAAAAAAAAGTCACGGCAGGACATACTGCTGTCAAATATAGGGTGCAGGAAGAATATTACCACTCATGCACTGGCTGCAAAACTACCTATGAAAGATGAATCCACCAAAGTTGTTTCCTGATCAGTTTGCTGCCTGCAAACATGCTCTCACTGAGCAGTAATTTGCTGGTAGCACCAGCTGCAGGTAAGCATAAACTGAATCAGACAGACAAAAGAGAAAACTGACTGTGAAGTCCTCATCAGTTTTGCAGTAGATAATACTCAGCATATAAGAAGTTTCTTGAGCTAAGCTTGTAGCTGAGCCTGCCAAAAGAACAGAAAGGAAAAAGAAAAAGAAGCGTGAATGTATTTGTTTTCATCTTTAAGACAGAAGACAGGAAATATGCAGATGCAAAGAGAAGAAGTTGATACAGAAAGAAAAAAGCGGCCCCTAAAATGGCTGCAAAAAAGTGCACCTAACATGCGTAGTCAAAAAAAAAATTTGATCTAAATAACTTGTCTCTTCAGAAAGGAACAACAAACACACTGAACTACATTTTGGTAGCCCAAAAAGTTATTATGAAATCAGCTTGCTTGCCAACTCTTTTGTGAAAATATGGAAGATGCAGTAAGTTGTGGGATGGAAAAAAAAGATACACAAGCATATGCAAATGAGAGTTCATATAATATTTGCATTTACTTTTCTTCAAGCTATTAAGTGAAAAAGAACCACCTAATAAAACTAGATCAACCACAAATACCAAATTACAACAATGAAAGACATGAAGAAAACAATTTCCTACAAAATAACCTACCTTCAACTCCCTCCCTCTCATCCACCCTTGGCCTTGAGCAAAAAGAGCAATTATGTCTTAATTATTTTATGACACAATGTTAACTGCTTTTCAGGTTGTTTAGCACGATCTAAGCTACCTAACCTAAATAAAGATAAAACTTGGATGTAAAAACAGCAAGATCGATGTTATTTCCTTCCTAGAGAGTCAGACCTTGCAACAGCTTAACTAAGACACATTTGAAAAGGATGCCAAGATTTTTTTATTTCTTGGTTGACACTCTCTTAACAGAGATGTTGCTGGTAATAGTCCTCCCATAAAAGAGCAATGTACGTATTCCTTATGTGGAAAAACAATACTAGGACAGTATTAGCTGTTTGGTGGGGGTTTTAATTATTAACTAGAAGCAAAAAGAAAAGCCATCATCAGGCAGCTCTTCATGCAGTGCGTTTCCGTAGCCACAATTGGCCCTTTCATCACTCCTGGCTATACTGTTGCAGGAATACTCCTTAACAATAGTAAGCACAAGCTAATAACTTAAATTATCGGTAACAATCACTGCAAGGAAAAAAACATATTCCTCATATTGTGAAAACTAGTTCTCACAGAAAATTTACTACAGCATCTTCTTTTACTACATTTCACAAGCAAGAAAGTAAAAGGACATTTTATTCCTTTTAAGTGAAAAGCTTCTGCTTTGGGAGTTAGGAAAATTTCTTTGTGCACAACTGCAGTCATCTAACATGGATCTTTGTCACTGCACCAGACTCTGGGCATATTCCAGTCACACGTTGTTATTACTAGCAGTCTGTTACAAAACAACTGTGCCATCAGGGGAGCAGGGTAGTGTTATACCATACCTTCTGGTAAACTATAGAGCACACGAGGTCTTTAACAGCAGAGAGGGACAGTTCCTGAGCTTCAATGGTGACAGTCTCTCGTGTAAGACCAATCTGCAGAAGGAAGGAGACCCCATGCATAGAGCCCCGGGAGTTGGTGAGGCTCTGGGTACTGAAACTGCCATTGGAGAGTCGACTGGAGAGCCCCGACTGGGGACTTGAAGACAAAGTTGGGGTTTGTGGTGCAGCAGCATGACACGTAGGTGGGGAAAACTTCTGTAAGGATGGGGGAGAAGAGTCGTTTGCTGACATCTGACTTGCTTTACTCTGTCAAGATCTCCCTAGTAGTCAAATTCTAAGAAAAATACGTTGTCAGTTCTTGGTTTGAAATGAAAACAAGGTTAATGTCACTTTCCCTTTCTTAGTTCAGTAAAACACCCCTGACCAGTAAAACTTAATTTTCCCTTTCATTCTGTGCAAACCAAAGAGTAAAATAATTTCAGCTGTAAGTTACTTTAAATTAAAGGTTCTCTTTCTGCAGCTACAATCAGCTGATCAAGAGCAGATTGTCTGTCCTTTAGCACCACGTCCGGACAACAGAGGCTTACATAAAGGCCTCACAGAAAGACAGCACCTCTGCTGTTTTATACTTGGCCTTCATTTTTATGCATTAAAAAAAAAAAAAAGCTGGAAACACAGACAGAAATAAATGTTGGTAACTCATTAAAAGTATCCTTATGCACCTAATTCCACAGATTGTATCTTAAATGCAAACTCATCTTCATATAGATAGCCTTTTAGAATGGGGAAAAAAAAAAGTGTATCCTTGAGCAACAACAAAAGTCCATGTATGTGACGAATCTATTCCTCCTTCAGAAAGTCTTCTCTGAATTCACAGGACACAGTTAACTTGTAGATCAGTGAAGGTATCTGATTTCATTTTAATAAAATATTTCATCTCATGAAATGCAGGAGTAGAATGTCTGAAGACACAATCACGTTAAATGTAATCTCTAGCTTCACCCAGATAATCTCCAGCATTTTGAAACGTTGTACTCCACCTATAAGGGGAAAGATAAAGCTGTTATTCCACATGAAATGCATAAAATCGCATAGCTATGTCATAACCACTCTGCTTTGACACAGCAGGATTATCAAATCCTTGTATTCAAATACATCAGGTTAGTAATATTTTATGCTTCTAACTTGAACTTAACTATTTTGCCACCGTGTAATACACAAGACAAATCTGACCTAACACTGCCCAATGTTACCACATCTTTTAATTAACAGTATTGCAGCAGAGCAAGATGTTTAGAGCAAATGGGGGGGGGGGAACAGGAACGACATGACTTGACAGTAGAAGACAGCTTTGCTCTATAGGTGTATCCTAAGAAGTAGTGCATATGGAGGGAAATGTATTAAAATACATTGAAATGCCAAAAAAAACCATGTTAGGACCCAAAAAACCTCTATGTAGCATGTATTCAGGATACCATTTTAATACTTTTATTTAAGACAATGAAGAACATCTTGCATAAATTCTGGCTTTCTGACTATAGGAAGATACGCATAACATACAATTGAGTATTGGTTCCTTTCGGGGGGGAAGGGAGGAGAGAAATCTTTTAAAGCTCACACATCTGATTAAAAAAGCAAGTCTGCAACAACCTTTTAAAATAAATCATTTCACAAGCACATGCTCAAAATGCTTGTTACAAGATGCTGTGCTACCTGATTTGATATTTTAAGCATTCATGAGCAACTGAAACACTCACAAAGAATCATGTTTACATTTCCCATACAACTTCTGCCACACAAAGTTAGCTGTGAATGCAGAAGGGCTTCAAATACATAGACGCTACATGTTGTTAACAGTTCTTGAAGGAGCCTACAGGACAACAAAATCAATAAGCTCATGTATTTTTTCCTTCCCTTGCATACAAAAATCTCAGAAAGAGTATTACTAAGATTAAATGACATTTTAGAAAATAAATGCCACAGTTTATCACATACAATATAAACTGTCCTTACTAGAAACAAGGCTGATAACTAGTAAAACAGTCAATTTAATAGATTACGCACTCTTGGTATTTACCACTGTAATTACTCACAATCCCACTGCCACTGCATTCTAAAAGGTAGGTAAGGAAACCGAGGGACCTGAATTACAATACTGGAAGGAAAGCAAGCTCTTGATTCTCTGATAAAAATTCCTAACAGGGGCTCCAGAAGAGAGAACAAATTGATACCTTCTGGATTTTCATTACAGTTATCTACAAACTGTTGTCTTTAAATACTCAAAGAGTTGCTGAACATTTACAAAAACACCTGAAAAGACAACTTCTGCCTTAAAGAACACACTAAACACGATACAGATGAAGGTCATAAACAGGAAGAATAAGGGCAGCAACAGTAACATTTAAGCACCTTTCTCAAGAAAGCAGCTTCACAGTGCCTTCAACTTTGCTTAAAGATGACTTATTTCTGTTTTCTACATACTGCTTTTCTTTCCCTCAGTTCTCACAGATGCCACAGACAGCAAATACCAAGCCATAGGGGTGGATCTGAATTAAAAACCAGTAACACCTAACCAACATAAAGTGGAAAAGCCATATAATGTGAAAGAACTAATGAGTCTACTAAGCAAGTTTAATTCAAACAGCAATAACACGCTGTGAAAGCTCACCTACAGCTACCTAATTAGAACGTTAGTTATATTTACCAAAAGCACAACACATTTGCACTTACAAAGCCTTTTCATTCCAGGTGTATTTGCACAAAAGTTTATTTTTCCTACTTGCTAGGAAAGGGATGGATCTTTCTAAGAACAGAAAACCATAGAAACTGCTCAATTCACAATCAGGACAAACCAAGTCTGCATACCAAGTAGAAATAAGTCCACATTGAAATTTAAAGTCAATCTCACGAGTCTATATTTATATACGTATATATTAAAAAACAACAACAGACCTCCTACACCTCAAAAAGCAGGGAGACCCCAGGGTTACGACGGGAGCCCATCTGCCCTTGCCGCACAGCTCGCAGCCGGCTTTCCAGCCTGCTCTGGCGCTGACCTTCCCCTTCCCTTCCCTTCGGGGCTGCTCCCACACCAAGCAGCTCCCGGGCAACTTCTCCAGCATCTGGCGCTGAATTCCCCCTCCTTTCCGCCCCGGCTCGACACGGAAGGCACGACACGGACCTTCCAGCACCGCTCAGACCGGCTCCTTTCCCCCTTATTACACCCCCGGGAGCTGGGGGCTTCCCTGGTTCCCGCCGGGAGGGACTGAAGCCGCTGCCGATCCCCGCACCGGGGCTGCCCGCAGGTGCCAGGGCTGGGATTGCGGGCGGGCGGAGGAGCGGCCCCCCTGCCGCCACGGGCCGGGCTGGAGCGGGACGGACGGGATCGGCGGTGGAGCCGCCGGCGGGATAGCGTCCACCCTGCCGCGGGTCACGCAGCCCCGTACCGGGCCGGCCGCTGGCAACCGCCCGTCCCGTCCCTCCCACGTTTAAATCCCCGCCGGGCGACCCGCCCCTGCCGGCACAGCTCCCCGCGGCGCCGCTCTCCGGAGATGATGTGGCCTCGGCCCCTCGCCCCCACCCCAGGGCACCCCCGAGCCAGGGCCGAGCTGCCGCCGCGTTCCCTCTCGCCGGGGGACAGCGGAGGACCTACCCCCTCCCGCAACCTCACGGGGCAGGGCCCTCACTGGGGTCAACAGCGGCGGCGACGTCGCCGCTCCCGCCGCGGCAGGAACTTTCCGAATACGCCCCCGCCCTTCCCCGGCGCGGCGGGCCCGGCCCCCGCCCCCTCTCCGGCTCCTATTCCCAGCGGCTGCTTCCCCTCACCGTCCCGCCGCCGCCGCCCTCACCTGCGACCCCACCACACACCGGCCGCCTCCAGGCTGCAGCTGCCTCGCGCGCATCTCATCCGCCGCGCAGCCCCGCGGCTCCCCGCACACACCGAGAGGTGCCCGGGACGGGACGGGCTGCGCCGCGGAGGCTGCCGGGAACTGTAGTCCCGCAGCCTCGCTCCGACACGGGACGCCGCGCGCGAGTGAACTACAAGCCCCGGCGTGCCCCGCGCCAGCGGGAGAGCTCAACGAGCGAGGCGGCGCATGCGCAGGTCCGGCCGACAGAGTTTCCGTTAGTTTTCTTGCCCGTGGCGGTTGCTTCCCTGAACCGCTAACGGGACGGCGGGGCGCGGCCGCCCCTGCAGCGGCTGCTTGCGCTCCATCTCTCCGGCCCCGCCGCCTTCGCCTCGCCCCTCCGGCCCCAGATGCCTTTCCGTCAGTGTCAAAAACTTGTTTCGGCGCCAGTTCGCACCCGCTGGCTGCCGAGCCAGCGCCGGCCGCGAGTTTCCACAGCTCCTACGCTCCCCCTCCCCCCCCCCCCCTCAGGGAGCGCCCCGGGCCTGCCGGGCTGCCCGGCGGCCTGCTGCAGCCCTTCTGTCCATCGGCGCCACTTTCACTTCACCTTTCCGGGGCGTGGGTGGTCCCCACGGAGATCTCCCCAGGGCCTCGGTCCGGGCCCTTCGTCTCTGCACAGGAAATACTTGACCTGGTGTGTCACAGGATCACGTCGGGCTTTCCCATGGCCGCCCCGACCCGGTAGCTGGACAAGGCGCTCAGCGAGCAGCGGGCCTGCCAGTCCCTGTCCCTCTCCTGGTGGCCCCCAGTGATGAGCTTGTCGCTTACCACAGAAGCTCTCCAGGCCGTTCCGGACATGGCTGTCCCTCTCTGCTCCTACCCTACAGCCTCCCCCACCTTCTAATACTCCAATTCACCCAAATCCCGTTTTCCTGCTCCACGTTAATGATGCCAGTCTTGCATCATCAGCAAATCTCTGCACGCAAGATGTTTAGGAAACACGCATTTAGCAAAAGGGCTAAATAAAACCGGTCACAAGGCAAAACTGCGTTTCTAACCTCTGTCATCCCTTAAAGCTCCCTGTTAAAAGACAACCCATAATCTTCCTTCTTGAGCTTGGATTCAATTTCTGCATACGAGTCTTAAAATAATATCCACTACCATAAGAAGTCACTAAAGTTTAAATTATGTATCAGACCGAAAACACTTGGAAAAGAGAATCTGTCAACGGAAATTCAAAGGCTTCTAATTCTCAGCTCAGCGAGACACAGATGGAGAAGCAGATTAGTGCTTTGTCATTTATAGTGCTGTTTGTAACGTACGCTTCTCATTTCCTTCATCTTATACTCCTGAGGCCTGGCCTAAAACCCACTGAAGCTGAGTGGAGTCTTGCCACCTCACCCTATTTTGCATCAAACCTTCAGGCGGTGCAGCTGATAGAGAGTATAACCAGGTCCATGTTCTGACTGGAGCCAGTTTATTTGATAAAAAAAAATCACTCCTTGTCGAAATCTGGAACTACTTTAAACTAAAACTGTAGCAGTTAATGGTTGATTCTGCTTTTAACTGGTTTTGAATGCTAAAAAACACCCGGGAGTTTTTAATTAAGGCTATTCCATGAATAGAGGATGTTCTTGCCAAAGCTCTGCACCAGATAACTGAGCAATCTTCGTTTCCTTTTTCCTCTGAAGTGGGACTCCCACACGCCACCACTGTAAACATAGAGCTTGCCTTCATAAACATGATTTTTGCTGTTTACCACAGCAAGGAGTCATACACTAAAGTATTTAAAGTGCAGCGAGCTTCTCACATTCTGAGTAACAGCCCTAAAAATAGCAGTTTATGGATGATACCAGATGGATATTAGGTATTACCAGTCACCGGGCAACGATTATACTTCTCTGTAAAGAAGCTCAGCTTTATACCAATAGGGTTGGTGCCATTTAATTTGCTGCCCTAAGCCATAATAGCTGCTTTTTCATAAATTAGAGCAGAAGATGGATTAGTTAAAATCAATTTATTACAGAACACAGAACAGCATCAGACAAAACAAACTGCTCTAAGTATTTGGGCTGATGATACTTTCTACTAAACAAATATTCCTGAAGCATCCCAAAACTGTTCTGTTTGTAAAGACCTCTGAGTAAAGCACATCTGAAAGCAGCTCTGCATTTCAGCATCTGTGTATAGAGCAGCACATACATCTGTACTGCACAGCTGACCTTGTGTGACTCTATAGCACAGCATCGTGACAGCATTAGCCATCTCTGCACCAGCTCACAGGGTGAGCACTCTGGTTTGTTAGGTTTGTTATTTTTGTGACTACCATCATTAGTGATTTCCTGTGGATTTCATCAAAGTTCTTCATCTTGTTTCAGAGCCCACATCATTCCCTCAGATGGTTAGCTTCTTTTCACAGCTCAGAGCTTTCCCTACTGAAGAAATTGCTCTCTTTTACAGCCACAAGATATCGGGAAATAGGGGTAATTTCTCTTGTATTTATTTGCTTTTATAAAAAAACTACCTAGTTTTCATTCTGTATGGACCACTAGGTCTATACAGACAAAATGCATTTGGAACAACTGTTTTATAACTCAAAAAAATATGTAAAGTTTTTCCAGTTTGAAATTAATGCCAATAGCATTTGGATATTTTGTATCTGAAAATGGAAACATAATGTATTCTATATTAATAATTTATAACATAATCTATTCATCAATCTGATGTTTGTAATATTCTCAAATCATCTAACAGGGTTACAAAGAAGGCAATGTCCTGGGAGACTTCACTGGTGCATTCCATAGGCATGTGTTGCCATGATTATTTTTCACTGCTTTTTACAATGATCTTGGAGAGCAAATGCCCCCATTCAAGATTTGCAAGATCTGCAAGAAATGCTTGCAAAAAGAGGAACTAATATTTCTATGGACAAAATGTCAGAATTCTTTTTTTCTTCTTTTTTCTTCTTTTCTCTTTTCTTTTCTTTTCTTTTCTTTTCTTTTCTTTTCTTTTCTTTTCTTTTCTTTTCTTTTCTTTTCTTTTCTTTTTCCTTTTCTTTTTTCTTTTTTCTTTTTCTCTGTTCATGGTCTCCTTTACTCTCCCCTTGTAAGAGAACTGAAAAAGAGTTAGGAGTTCAGGTTTGGTTTGGATAAAATCCTGAACTGTGGATGTGTCTCTGAATTACCTCATCGTCTCGGTTTGAGCCCTTAGCTGAACTTTGTCCTAGAATCCACCTCCAACAAAACAGTGAAAAGTTTAGTATAGACTTAAAAAACACAAAATCAAAATTCACCTTGGTATAAATCCACTGAAAATAAAGTATATATTTATATTATTTATATGCAATTGACCTTTTAGCATTCAGTTACCCCCCACTGACTTAAAGAATGACCTCACAAATCCTTGCTGGGTGGGCAGCCTCATTCACATGGTATAATCCCATTGTACTGACTCTGAAATAAACGTAAAGTTATTTCCCTATATAAGTGTTCAGGGTTCACCCGTGTGTTTCATTTAGTAAAACTTTGTGAGTACATGAGCCCACGGAAACAGAACCTGAGTCACAAGTGCGGTACTTCCATACCATGATAAAGGCTCCGTTCCAAACCCCACAGAGATCAGCTGTGGACAAGTGGACAGGGATGAAGGGTCACTTAAATTCTCAGGACACACGTAAGAACCAGGCAGCTGCAGGCCTGTGTGCTTCTTAGTGGACATCAGCCCCACCATCTTTTCCCTCTGGGCTGCCTATGGATTTCAGGATATGCAGCACCCCGGGGTTGCCAAACACTGTATATTCTAACTGCGGTTTATCCCTGCCAGCAAATCAGCCATAGCTCAGGCACAAAATTGCCTTATATTAGGCAGATTCAAAATACAACAAACCACCTCCTCTCCCTACCACGGGCCCGCCAGTCCAAAGAGCTGAGCATAGAAATTGTATTCGAAACAGTGGAAGGTGCAGGAGTCCCCCCTTGTTGAGAAAACAGGCGTGCATTAGGCACACAGCATTCCACAGTGCATCTCTCCAGTTAACCTTACCACGGTAAGGACAGACCCACAGACCCAGCTCCCCACAGGCAGTTTGAGCTGAAAGGCTCAAAAGACTGAGCTGTACTCAAAAAGCCTTCCACAGTGCTGCCTCTAACATCCATCCTTTGGGACTTCAGTAGATGGCACTGTCACATCAACAGGGTTACAGGAAAGGAGCAAGCTACAGATGATATTTTCACTGACAATGTATGCTTCAACTAAACTACCTCTTTTTTTTTTCTTTTTTTTTTTTCCCTGTGGATGATATCTGATTATATCTATTTGATTTTTCAGGGTAATAAACGAACTATTGAAAATGTATAAAATAGAACAGATGACCGCTGAGCAATTTGTTGACATCTTTTCAATTTGGTAGCACGGAGTAGGACTAAACTACATGTTCTTCCTTTAGAAATCCCTGGGAAAAAAAAAAATGTTCCTCACTTTTGATTAATTTTTTTATTAACCTTGTGTATTATTTTTCAAAAAGTTATGTAATTCTCTTTTCAGCTGTGAACTGCTATGATTTCTGTTACATTTCAATACATTCTTATTTCTTATCCTCTTTCAGTCGCTTTTATATCATGAGACAATGGACTTTCTGGTATGGTTATGAGGGGGAGGGGAGGAAGGTGTCCCCCCCTCCAAATTTTGAAAGTAACATCTTTAAAAAATCCTGTTCAATCTCTCTACACATCTGGTTCAGCATTTACATTTTTATGTGTTTTTATGTGTTTCCTATGGAGGTGAGATCAACACTGTCTTAAGAAGACTTTATGCTTGCCAAATCCATAAGCTCTCAAGGAATTGTAGGCCTCACTAGGACCACAATCCCTTTGTGGAAAGCAGTGTTAGTTAATCCTCAATCAAGCTTATATTCCTGGAAAATTTCTCCTGCATCTATTGTTTTTTGTGTTTTTTTCCTGCTAAATCGTATGACAACCCTGGAAAATCAGCCAGAAATTTTGTCCAGCATTTCAATTATATAGTCAACCACAGAAAATCTGATGAAGGAGCAACAGATTTTTGTTCTGTCATGTAGTCCTGTTGGTATCACTGTCATCTTGGCAGGTGGATTCAGACTAAGTTCCTGTGACTTGATCTCTGCTGATATGCCAGGGCTTTTGCCCTGTGAACCATGTTGATTCTTCTTGGTAATCAAATGATTGCCCATTTCTCCCTATTCACCAGGGACTTGGCTTTGCATTTGGAACAATTTTCTAACAAAGCCAATGGGTAGACTTTTGTGGGGGAAAAAGAAACTCTTTTCCCCTATATATGTGGAGGACTCGATGATCTCAAAGGTCCCTTCCAACCACTAAGATTCTGTGATTCTGTGATATGAAAAACAGGGATACAGCCACATTCTTACTACCAGCTAGAAGGATGATGAATCTGCAGTAAAACTATCACCACCAGAGATCCCATCAGTATGCTGGCCAGCAGATCCATCAGCTTTTCTAGGAAATCTGTGGTATCTGGGTCAAGAGTCTGCAAATGAACAAATTGCTCTTTTTCTGCAATATTACGCTCACAGAAGCTTTGAATACTTGCAAAGCTGTAGTTTCCAGGATGAAGCTTTCTTCTGAGGCTGAAGTGCAACAAGATAATTACTCTTGCTCCTTCCCTTCCTCCTTTCTTTCTTTCTTTCTTCATTTTATGTGGTTGCTGTTTTTTTCCCTTTCAATTTGTTTTAGCATTAAGTCTGAACTTTAAGAATGATGTAAAAATTGGAGATTTTATAATGGATTATCTGTGAAACAGAACAGTCAGATGTTTTCTAAAACACCACAGAGTGCGGATGCTGATGTCAAATGACCTAAAGAAGGGCTGGTGTGTTCAGAAGCTTATCTGTTTGAATTTCAATCGGTCTATTGCAAAATATCGCCTCAACAGAAATTTTGCTTCATTGGTAGTTAACAATATAATTACAGAATTTAAAATCATAGCATCTTAGGATCATAGAACCGTCTAGGTTGGAAGGGACCTTAAAGATCATCTAGTACACCTAATCGTCTAATCAACCTAACTGACAAAAAAAAAAAAAAGAAATAAGAAATAAAAATCACTAAACCATATTCCTGAGTACCATGTCAACCCGTCTCTTGAACACCTCCAGGGATGGTGCCTCAGCCACTTTCCTGGGCAGCCCATTCCAACGCCTGACAACCCTTTCAGTGAAGAAATATTTCCTAATATCCCATCTGAACCTCCCCTGGCGCAACTTGAAGCCATTTCCCCTTGTCCCATCTCCTGTGACCTGGGAGACATGACTGACCCCTGCCTAAACCTTACGGTGAGGTCTCCCCTCAGCCTCCTCTTCTCCAGAACGCCCAAAGACAGGATTGTCGTTATAGCAAGTATTATCATTTTAGGCCTAAAAAAGATCATAAGAAGAGCTTATAAAATAATAAACAACCTTGCCATTCTACCGGCCTTTGCCCCTCAAGACCCTTCACAAACATCCATTTCAGACCGGTCACCCTCAGGAGCACTGGCCGAGGCCCATCCCCAGCCGGGGCCCGGGGCTGCTCCACAGGCGGGGCCCGGAGCTCCCCATCCACGTTCAAAGGCTCCGGGATCACGGGGAGCCTCGATTCATTCCAGAGCCATCCCTGGAAGCACAAAAGGAGTTTTCAGGGGAAACCGCAGGCTACGGCTTTTCTCACGGTGAAAATCGCCAGCCCCTGCGAGCCTCCCGGGGTAGAAAGAGGAGGAGAAGGAGGAGGAGGAGAGGCGGGCTGGTCACAGGCAGCCCTGCGGGCACTGCTGACGTAGTGCCAGGGACCGGGCGCATTTCGGAGCGGGGACGAGCGGTGCTGCGGCTGCAACGGCCAGCGCCCTCTCCTGCAGCAGCCTCCTTCCCTCCCTCCTTCCCTCCCTCCTCCGCCGGCCCCGGCCCTGGCTCTCCCCTTCCCACCCCCGGGCCTCGGGAAGGCGGCGGGAAGGAGCCCGCGGGGAGAGGGATGGCGGGGGGCGAGGGGGCTTCCCGCCTGTTCGGGGCACTGTGCCTCTCCGCCGCCGCCTGCTTTCACCTGCTGGAGGGCAGGGAGACCGGAGCAGAGTGGACCCTGGAGAAGGTGGGTCACGTTTGCGTTTCTGAGGCTCTCCTCGCCTCTCCGCCCGGTTGCCGGGGGGAGGTAGCACCTTCCCGGGCAGCGCTCCGCTCCCCGCCGGCAGCCCTCGGCCGGCCTCCCGTGATCCCGCCGCGGGAGGCAGCGGGAACCCCGGCCGTGGGTGAGTGGGAGGTGAGGATGGGCAACATGGCTTCCCGCTCCCCCCGAGCCGGTGGCTGCAGAGACCGAGTCGTCTTCACACGTTGGTCGCCTCGGCGATGGCTTTGGCGCCGGCAGGGAAGGGGCAGCTGGAGCAATGGAGCTTTGTCAGGGGCAGTTAGTGAATTTAAGGGAAAAGCCAAGCAGCACGAGAGGGGTCAAAATCCGAAATAATGTTCCATGTAACATTTTATTGTACCCCGATTTTCAACATGACTACGGTGATTCAGGGGACAGCGACTTGGTTTGAGAAAACAAATAGTTCTTCCAGCAGCGATGCGCATTTAGCTACCAAAAACAAGTAGGGATGGTGTTGATAGCTACTGAAAAATTGTTTTGAAAGGATATGATGTTCTGCTAAGTCGTAGAGCCATACCATATTGCTTTTAATTCAAAATGTTGTGTGATCTAGTTTAAAAAAGATCAGTCTGGAGATAACATTTAGTGAAACAGCAATAGGCAGTAAAACCCTGATTTCGCTGTGTAACAACTCTTAGTGGTCAGTTATGAGATAGTAACGTAGTTTCTTTGTGAAGACCTAAACCACACGGAACACGGGACAGTGTACAACTGCAAATTATATTAAATTAAAGGGTTCAGGAGTTTCCAAATGGAAAATATACTTCTAGGGCCCATCCCCAGGTGTTTGTAGAAGAGCTGAACTCAGTTCAGCCAGAAGTGACTGAACTCCCCTGATCAGTGCACCCACCGTTCTCTGCACCGAGAGATCAGAGTCCAGCTGACAGAATGAAGCTTCCCTCATAGAGTTCCACTCACTTCCCCTTAATCATTCCCTTTCTCCTCGATTTCATTCACTCCCCATTCAAATAAGTGTTGGCTTTGTGGTTTTTGGGTGTGTTGGTTGGTTTTTTTTCTAAGAGAAACATTCTCATTCTGTTAATTGTATCTTACTGTATATATATATATATATCTCATGTATAGGCTATCTGTAACATAATACATCTATAGCATGCATAATACATATATAAGAATATGTGAGGCTAAGTCTTGAGTCATATTAGTCAACATACAAGCCTGTTAGCCCCAGTGCTCCTTTTTTTCCAGCCCCCTTGAGCCACACCAATGCCCTCTTTACTTCATGCCATTCCAGCCAATCTGCTCGCCAGTGATGTAAGTAGCATCTAACCACAGAACCCTAACATCTCAACTCCTCAGCCCCTGCAGGCACTAACCAACAACCACTTCCTCTTCCTCATCAAATTCTTGTCCCTTGACAACTTTTATTCCTTCTCCCCTAAAGGGATGTGTGAGCCAGAAGTTGAAAGTCTTACAGCATACAGACCTTCTTCTCTTCCTCCTCTTATAGAGGAGGAGGAGGAATCGAGTCCTAAACTTAAGGGTTGTTCGAAGTTAACTTCCATTGGCACTGAGCTGAAATATACCAAAAGCAAGGTAATTGTGGGCTACCTGTAGAAGTTGAACTCTTGCAGTTTTATGCAGATTAGTACAAAAGGTCTCATGGTACCCTGTGCTAGTCCTGTCATTCTTGTGCTCCCCTGCCATGGCCATGGAGGAAACAGAGATTGACCACCAGTGTAAGGACTCAGCCATCTACAGATCTCATTCTGCTTCTCTTTTATTTCATGACAGCTTTTGTAATTCCTTTCACTTCCCAAATTTGAAGATCTCTGTTATTAGAAATGGGAATTTATTCCTCTTTTCTGAAGTTTTCATGCATTTGTACTTCAATAATGTTTCTTTGCAAAGTGATTCAATGACCACAATTAGCAGACATGCTCTATGTTAGAAGTGAGATGATTCTATGTTCTAAGTGAGCCCCTTGCTTGTTCAACTGAAGGCGTATTTTCTGAACTTTCTTAACTAAATTGTCCTCCCACACTCTTCTGAAGCACGTAGCTTTGGACTTTCCTGTTACATCCTGTTCCTCCTAAACAGAATATCTCCCTGACAACTTTTCTCTTGTCTGTGCCTTTTCTACATTGATGTAAATTCTACTGTATCACATGCTTAGTCTTTCAAAAGACATTTCATGCATCTTCTAAAATATAATTTCCAAACTTGTAAAAGTTCTTTATACCAGATGAAATGCAGTTTTTCTTTAACCCTTGATCATGAGATTGAGTTCTCGATTCTTGGAGAAACAAAGAGAGGGGTTACCAAAACTGCCATCTTAGATTTCCGGAGGGCAAACTTTAATCTGTTCAGAAGATTGCTGGACAAAATCCCTTGGGAGGATGCCCTCAAGGATACAGGAGTCCAGGAAGGATGGACATGCTTCAAGAAAGAAGTCTTAAAGGCACAGGAGCAGGCTGTCCCCATATGCTGAAAAACAAGTAGGCGAGGAAGGAGACCAGCCTGGCTCAATAGGGACCTTTTGCTGGATCTCAGAAACAGAAGGAGAGTATACAGCCTTTGGAAGAGGGGGCAAGCCTCTCGTCAAGATGATAAAGAGATAGCGAAGCTATGCAGGGAGAAAATTAGGAGAGCTAAAACGCAGCTAGAGCTCAACCTAGCTACAGCCGTTAAGGATAATAAAAAATGTTTCTATAAATTCATTAATAACAAAAGGCAGATTAGGGAAAATCTCCCTCCTTTATTGGATGCAGAGGGAAACATAGTCACGAAGGATGAGGAAAAGGCTGAGGTGCTCAATGCCTACTTTGTGTTGGTCTTTAGTGGTGGAACTAGCTGTTCCCTGGACACCCAGCATCATGAGCTAGGAGACAGGGAGAGGAAGCAGAATGAGGGCATCACAATTAAAGAGGAAGAGCTCAGTGACCTGCTACACCGCTTGGATGCACGCAAGTCTGAGACCGGATGGGCTACACCCAAGAGCGCTGAAAGATTTGGCAGATGTGCTTGCCAAACCACTTTCCATCATTTACATGAAGTCGTGGCTAACTGGGGAGGTCCCAATGGACTGGAGGGTGGCAAATGTAACACCCATCTACAAGAAAGGCAAAAAGGAGGATCCAGGAAACTATAGACCTGCCAGTCTGACCTTGATACCAGGGAAGGTCATGGAACAGGTGACCTTGAGAGCCATCACAAGCCATAATGGACAACCAGGGAATCAGGCCTAGTCAGCATGGGTTTATGAAAGGCAGGTCATGCCTGACAAACCTGATCTCCTTCTATGACAAGATGACCTGATTATTGGATGAGGGAAAGGCTGTGGATATTGTATACCTGGACTTTTGAAAAGCATTCAATACTGTCCCCCATAGAATTCTTGTGGAAAAACTGTCTGCGTACAGCCTGGATGAGCATATGATCTGCTGGATCAAGCACTGGCTGGCTGGAAGGTCCCAAAGAGTGGTGCTCAATGGATTTAAATCCAGCTGGCAGCCAGTCACAAGTGGTGTGCCTCAGGGCTCAGTGTTGGGACCATTTCTGTTTAACATCTTTATTGATGATCTCGATAAGGACATAGGGTGTATCATCAGCAAGTTCACAGATGACACCAAGTTAAGCAGGAGTATTGATTCACGTGAGGATAGGGAAGCTCTACAGAGAGACTTAGATAGATTGGATCATTGAGCCAACATTAATGGTATGAGCTTCAACAAGGCCAAGTGCCAGGTCCTGCACTCAGGCCACAATAACCCCATGCACTGCTACAGGCTTGGGGATGTGTGGCTGGAAAGCTGCCTGGCAGAAAAAGACCTGGGAGTTCTAATTGACAAGCGGCTGAATATGAGCCAGTAGTGTGACCAGGTGGCCAAGAAAGCCAATGGCATCCTGGCTTGTATTAGCAATAGTGTGACCAGCAGAAGTAGGGAGGCGATTGTCCCCCTGTACTCAGCACTGGTGAGGCCACACCTCAAGTATTGTGTCCAGTTCTGGGCATCTTAATACAAGAGAGACACCGAGGTGCTGGAGAGAGTGCAGAGGAGGGCAACGAAGCTNNAACGAAGCTGGTGAAGGGCCTGGAGAACAAATCGTATGAGGAGCGGCTGAGGGAGCTGAGGCTGTTTAGTTTGAGGAAGAGGCAGCTGAGGGGAGACTTCATCACTCTTTACAACTACTTGAA